>JABMBR010010791.1:0-41907 GCA_018881525.1 Meteorus sp. PSUC_FEM 10030008
ATATATATATACATATTACATACGTACGTATACCCAAGCACGTGAGGTTGATATATAGAAGTGAGTGAGTAGAATCGCTGACCCCGAAAAAGCGCGCTGCGATCGATTGCTCAACGATTCGCCCTGATGGAAGAGAAAAAATACGAAGACGAAGAAGAAGATGGACTGCGTTTCGTTTGCCTAAGCCATCATCCCCCGACATCAATCATCTATATCATGTCTTTGACAGCGATGTTGGGTAAAAAAACGGACGAATAAAATCAATAGAAGAAGTAAATACATCAACGCACTCATTTTAGATATACAGGGTGAAGAGTTTATTTGTTCAGTTTGGATGTGTAGAGTTCAACTCTGTTTTAATTGTCAAGGGTAAGCATTAGATGGGCATCTGTCTCTGAATAAATATGACAACCATTTTGATAAAATACTTCAGTGATCCTTTGTCAATACTAGAAATGAACTTGGGAAAATTAAAGACTATTGCAAATTTATATATTGGGATGATATCCCATGAACTATGATGGGTTCAATTGATCAAGCTAAGTCGTTTTGTAGAATTTTTTGCAGGTTTTTTCTCATAAATTTTTTGATGAACTTGCTGATGAAATTCCAAGGGCCTAGTTACAAATTGATTTAATTCAACTAAATTTTCATCGTATATGAATTGCAATGAAACAAATATTTGTTCAAAGTCGATGAATATCTATGGAAAACCATCAAATGTATATTCTTACTCTAACGTGATGAACTTTCAACTATCTGTAATAATATGCAATTTATAAATTTCGCACATATTGCATATATGGAGAAGAGGATAAATGAAGTTTCTTGATGACTTTAGTTCGACGTGCACTTATAAAGCCCACATATATTAGGCACTTAACTCAACATTCGCATATTCACCAATTCAAAATGAACGATGACGTGAATAAGGCGTACGTGTATTGGGCACATAGGTTAATCCATGAAGCCGACAGCTTCGACTGCTCTGACTCTCCTCCGCAGTCCGTACTTCTTCCTAGCATTACACATATATATGTATTGGAAAGGTGAGGTTGGTTCAAAGGCCAATCTGAAATTGCTAATTCCGCATGGCTAATTCAATTAAGAGAATGGTCGACGTCAGACCATAGAGTAGTAGGTGCGCGATTGTAGGGTGTGGTGAGGCGGACCAAGTGTTGGTAAGGTATTGCAATCGCTTCCGCTGGGTCTAGATGATGTGGCCAGTTTGGGTTTCCTGTGTACATATATACACACATATATAGACGCATAGAAAATAGTTGGTGGTTACATGGCGTGAATTGGCCCCGTGCAAAGGTAAAACCGACACTTTGATCGGACGTACGAGGTAACTGCTGACTGTAAATGTAAGTCTTCAATAAACCCACACATTGTTCTGAATCGTGACGTTACAATTGGTAAAAACATGGAACGATGTGGTAGGGAAAAAAGGGTGAGAGGATGATGACGACAACGGTCATCTCCATAGTCGTATTGACGAGCGTAAATATATATAATGTATTAGTATCTATGTAAGCAACAACAAATACGTATAAGCCATCTCCTTTGCCATCACCAACATTCGACCCCACGCAGCACCACAAACAGCATCGTACACGCTATGTGCAGCCAGCTTAATTAAACTGATTCTTTAACGTTCGCCTAATGGGTGGCTCGTTACGAGAATCCCACCCGTCTACCAGTGAGAGTAATATCGATTCGATCCGGACGCCCTCGTTAGAGTATTCGTGGCGATGATATTGTTCGGCGGCAAAAATCCCGCGAAATTTTTAACGAACTTGTGTGTATGTATATATGTAGCGAATGAAGAAAGCGAGATTTGGGATGAGTGAGAACGAACATATACACCGTTACTGAGATAATTCAATAATATTTTATTGAACGCTCGTTAAGGGCTGACTGCGGGTTTTGTTAATTGGAGGTGGAAACTGCTGCTGCGCGCGTATTTCCAACAAAATTTACCAAAATTCATGTACATATATTCGTTGGTATATATGTATTTATTATGTAGCATCCTCCTGTCGGATTTCCGCGTCCAATGCGTGAGATAATGAACAAAAATTTTATAACTGACAATCGGAAATGTGAAAAATTTTACATTTTTATTTTGTTTCCTCTTGTTTCATATTGCTAATTATGTAATAAGTTTCATTCTGTTCGTGGATATTATGTGGTTGGTATTTTTTTTCCCTTTCGATGGATTATGGAGGGTTATTTGTGTATGGAAATACAGTTTTAGTTGTGAGAAATTCCCAAACATTTCATTGGTTATTTGGCGCATATGAATGTATATGAACACAATAGAGAGAATGCCGCGGTATCTGTTCGTTCATCAGAGTTGGATGTTAAAGTGAGGTATATTTATAGGTACATGTTTGGTATATATATGTGTACATATTTCGTGTGGGGAAAGTGTTGGGCTCCCGAACGATCCCAACTCACCCATCAAAGATTCAATGGTCTCACACGCACGTACAACCCGTCCAACCCTCTTGCTGTTGAGCTCTCCTTCCACTCATTTTCTCATAACTCCTATTGCCCCTTGCTATCAACTCATACTTCTCTTGTTGAATATATATATACATATTATATATACAAATATACCGAAACCCTTAAACGTCAAATTATTTTTTAGTTGCCCCCAAATGTACGGTCAACTTTTTCCCTCTGCAATAATTAAACATCAACTATACTATAAATATTCAAACGTGGTTGGTGAATGAAAGTCGATTGGGGATTTTGAAATAGACAGGAAGATTATTTATGTGCAATTGCGAAGGGGGCATTGGGGAGGGCGGGTTAGATGTAACCAGTTTTAACGTTCACGAATCATTTCGCATCATATTTCAGTTGCTGATGAGGTTTGAATGGAATGGACATTAATTAGTGCTGCAATCAAAATGCGGTATTTTAGTTTGAAAAGTAATCTGATCTTATCCGTGGGGAAAATTAATCAGGATTTTTCCGCTAGTGTATTATGTGCTACTCACACTTTTTCTTTGATCTATCATGAAATGATTTTGTTTGAATGGTGGGAAAAACTATTTTTTATTCGGAAATTCTCATTACCTGTCTAATAATTATATTTTACTGTTGTAATGTAGATAAATATTTGGTTGAGGGTTGAAATATCTGAGATTTATTCTCGAAAATTTTGGTGTGAGGTGTTTTAATTTTATTATATTGTACCATTGTGTGTTAGAAGCTGTTGACTAATTTTATTGACAATTAATTGATTTTCATTAAATACATTTGGCGATAAATGAATTCGATTCGCATTTTATTTTCTTTTTTATTTTAGAAATATAATTCTGTACGATAAGGTATTTTAGTGACTACAACAGGGTCTCGAGGGAAAATGAGAGTACAGGGAAGAGTAATTAATTGACTGGTTTTCCCATCTTCCTTTCACAAGCCCGTGCGTTCATCTTGGTATATAGTACTTACACATAGCCATTCACCATCACCGCCATCACTACAACTAATATTACTTGAAGCACCTTAACCATCCAATCTTTTTTCGCATTGTAAAATTACTGGTGAAAATTACTCTTCGGTATCGCTCACTAATTTTCAAGGATTCGATTAATATATTCTCACGTAAAATACAAGATTACGATCCAATGAATATTCAAGCAGAAATATTATCTGATCTGTAATTCCTATCACGAATTACAGGGAAGAAACTGCTCAATTATTTATTTTCGCCTCAATTTTATCGGTTTCTACCGCAAGATGTTCACATTATTTATTTTTTTTTTTGGCTTTTTTCTTCAAACAAAAAAAATTTCTTTCGTACATAATAGAAATACCAACTTTGTTAAAAGCATTGCGATTACTGAAAGAAGATAGTGTAGGACTGTGAGAACGAATAGAGTTGAGCTATCGTCGATTTGTGAACATAAATCGACATGTACTCACCGAATTGCTTCTGAATCGCTTCTTTATGTCCGCTGTTCCTCTTGAGGTCGTGGCAACTACTTCCTTCATGTCGTATATATATTTTCCCTCTCTCATACCATTCATGTATATATACATAGATATATATGAGAGTGCTTGTTCTGAGACTCTGCAAACGACCCTGTCGACGCGATCTCATATACTCGTTTTCTACGCCCTGCCATTTTTCTAAGGAAAAAAAAAAAAAAATAGAGAAATATTATTGACCATTACTACTATTTTTATCGCACATCTTGAACATCAAGAGAATGAGTATTACGCTTGAACAATTTTAAATTGTATTGAAAGATAAATAAATCAACTGAAGCATTCAAGTTTTTCAGAGCCGCTTTATATTGAACGTTTCGTTTATTTGTTTGGAGATAGGGAAGAGAGAAAATACAATTGCGGAAGAGGTAAAAGAGAAAGAGAGAGTTGAAGTTCAAAGGCTTTATCGGCCATTTGCGGGGTTAACTGTATATATACTTTGTACTCTCTGTGCCGACCACGTGATTGATTTAATTGTGCGCTGGTTTATTGTTGACTATTGAAAATTTTTCATTGGTGATGAAATTAAATTTGGCTTCGTTTAGTTCTCTCTGTGGGAACCAAAAAAATTTCATTAGTTACAATCGATTCAGCGCTGTTTTATGAATATAAATGTATAACTCATTCGCATTTAGAATTTAGGTAGATGAAGTAACACCAGTGAACACTGTTTTCGTTATAGGAACTAATTGATAAATTTTGTTTATGAAGGTATATTTTTATATTAAAAAATTTAACTTTGCTTTGGTCATATACAATTTTCTTGTGACAACTACATGTTCGTTTCTGAACTTTATAAACGTGTTATGGTTTGGGCAACTCCATGTAAGCGAGGGTATAACTATTGGATGGAAACATACATTTCATCTACGTCCGTTACTCCATGAATATGTCACGAAGGTGTTCTTCAATCCCGATAGTTTTTTTTTAGGTGTTCTCGAAATATTTACGAGAATAAACGTCTTAATGACACAAGGAGACTCGACGAGTCAATACTTCTTTATTAATATATAAGTGTTTGGTGATGTAAGTACACTCATAGTTCGATGAAGGTTTTTGTGTCATGTAAAAAGTTGGAATTGTCTTCCGCCCCCCTGGAGGCCGAATTTTGGTACAAAAATCAGACCCTTCGATTCGTTTTTTCTTGGCCAAAAATGGTCGTAGAGCATCGCCAAGAAAAGCATTTTCATCAGGAAAACGAGCACTATCCAACGCATTTACAAACACTGCGTTTTTATCAGCCGTTTCGAAAGTAGTCTTCTGAGCTAGCTGAAGCAGCGTTCATGATTGCGTTGCATAGAACTTGCCTTCCTTATGGGAAATATATCTCAAACGAATTTCTACGATGATTTTCGGCTAAGAAATAACGAATTAAAGTTATGAATTTTTCGGCCCCCTGGAGGCCTAATTTTGGTGCAAAAATCAGACCCTTTAATTCATTTTTTCTCCGCGAAAAATCACCGTACAGTACACAAGTTCTTGCGTGGCGAAAAAAATCTAAAATTATATTCATCCGTGTCATTACTGTATAATCAACACTATGACATCAAAAATTAGTCTGAGTCATTTCACCACATAACTTTCATTTTGTTCTACGAATTTTATTCCATTTTGTTTCTATTGTGATTAGTCACATGTGTATACAAGATGCGCTCACGTGTTTAATGATCTGAGAAGGTTGCAGCAAATGATTGTTTTTATATTCTTCACTTTATGAGCAGGATGTGCCGATGAATATATATCACTCATAGGCTGATGAGTCACAAATGTACCCTACGGTACATTTCATCTGTCTCAAAAAGTGAACGGAAGAAATCTCTTCTGCTGTTCACAAGCGAGGGGACGACCGCAAGCAATCCCTAAATAAATATATATATATCGAGAAAGATCGTAACGTGGATGATTCAATGGGCACTCTTGTGTGTAGAGTATCTCATAGAGTTGAGTTTGGCGTGGGGTGGAGCTTAGAATGGATATACACAACGATATATTGCCACTTTTATTGCTATAATATCCTGAATATTGTGCATACGATCCGCGACTGAAATTTCACCTTATTTATTCATTTTAGCAAAACGATAATACAAAGTTTATGAATATTATCCCTGTCATTGATATAGGCACAGTGTTTGATGTTGCTTTCAGTTATTGTGTTGGAGCGTGAGAACGTTTTTATTTGTCTTTGTCATTTTGTTTTTATGCTTCTTCGAATTATTTCAACACGAACGCAGGATTACAGTTAACTTCACCGATTTGTGTCTCGATGAAATACCGATTTATCCGTATAAAATCAGCCATTTTGAACGTGCGTTGCGCCGATGAACATCATATATAGTTATTGATAGAGCTCAGCGCGCAATGGAGCCATCGCCGATTTCATTCTCGCTTTAAATTGTCAGAGGAAGTAGCTCTAAAAAGCTCGGCTGCCTCAGCATTTTCACGGGTTCGCAGCCGAGGCTATTAGCTGCCGACCATTCTCGTTGGAGCTCAGGTCGACATGATTTTTTTTTCACACTACCCTTTTCTCTTCATTCTACCCTTCTGTCTTTCTCATCCGTTCCCTCGCTGCATTTCTTTTTTCGTTCACACATACACATACGTTTGCACACTTCATTCACCGTCGCTGTTCCCCCAGTCGATAGAAGAGACAAAAAAAAATTTATGTATAAGGTGAGAAAGTGCACTCACGATGAATTTTTTTTTTCTTGTTGTATTAATTGTCAATGTTTTTGTGTCACTCTTTTTGAATCTTTTCTACGTGAAATCGGTGGTAGAGTTGTGATATTTATAATTAGGAAAAAGCGCGAGGATGAAAACTGATGGGTGGTGTTGTTGAGTAGCACACGCCCATTGGCGCATTTCGCGGAATCGAAGGAAAATAACGAGTGCCGGTTTTAACGTGTTTGAATTTATGTATAGTTACATATATGGTGTTGAAACGAGAAGTTGGCATTACTGAGTGCTATGAAGTTGGTGTATTTTACGAGCAATTCACACCAGTTGGACTTTAAACGTTTTGCGGCCAGCTAATGTACCGTATTTCAAAATACCAACAACAACACACTTTATCTGCATCCACAAATATTTCTACTCTATTCATGTAAATGAATAATCTCGTTGGAATTTTGTTATTTCAATTATTTCATAAAGTCCAATATTCCTCATCAACTTTTGCATGATCCGCAATACGAACTGAAAAATGACAGAATTTGATGATATGAATTTGCAAAAACACAAATAATAATTATTCTCATCTCTTTCTCTGTTTCAGGTAAGTGATTAACGCCAAACTGTTCAAACTACAACGGAATTACATTCTGCTGATGAAAGCTACGTACAAAGTACACGAATACAAACTTAAGTTGATCTTTGAATACTACACAAAGACAATGTTGATACGAAATCTTTTTTTTTTTTTTCTACAAAATTGTCATATTTTTTTTTTCCCTTCAGTTTTTGAATTACTTAAACTTTTATACTCGCACAGTTTGCGTTGTCGTTCGCACTTTTCTCAAGTATTGTGAGAGAGAGCTGGGGCGCTATGGTAATCGCCAAGTTAAACAAAGCTCACTATATAGCCCAAGTAGTACTTGAACAAGCCAATTGTCGGTATACTTTGTGAAATACTTTCCACCGAGTTTGCATGAAGGGAACGACCCCGCGTTGCTGTTGCGGTTTTACCATTGGCCCGATAATAATCACAACTGTACTAACCGGGCAACCCGGTTTTAATTTTCTCGCTCGTTAACTTTCAGACACTGGTGAGTTATATATATACATATATAAATATATAAAGCTGTACATAAACAGCACTGCGTTTACTCGCGTGTTGAGTCGCGGTTCCATGTCGCGCCTCGGACGACTTACATCCACCGATTATAGATATTATGTATATATGTTTGCTATATGCTTTGAGTTACAGAAGAGCATTGCCACTTATGTGTATGTATATACATATGAGACATAACATGTAATGCGTATTGGACACGACAACGATCGAGTGGGCTGGTTATCGTTCGTGGAAGTGTATTAAACAACTTGTAGTTATCTTGCTGATTTAATCATGAAAATAATCACTTATATTATTCAATTACTATTATACGAACTCTTTGAAAATAATCGTATGCATGAATGATAAAAATATACGCACAGTTGATAAATTGAATTATATACTTGAAGAAGCACGTTGGAATTATTGCAAAAGACAGATATTACTCGCGCTATCGAACTCATTTATCTGATGGAGAAATGGGTCAAGTGATAACATTTTTTATCAGGGATTATTGTTGATGATAAACACGTGGAATCATAGTTGTTGTGTTTATGAGAGATAGATAGTCACGTTTGAGGGAAGCCAAAATAAAATCTGCGGTGAATTTGATGATGTGAAATTTATTTGTTGAAGTATTGTGGTGAAAATTTGTTTGTTAGTTCTTTTTTTTTTTTTTTCAATCGTTCGTTGTTCTTTTTCATTTGGAATTTTAACCCAGATTTATTATACTTATGTTAGTTAATTGCTCACGGTATTCTTGGATGGGATACTTGGTGAAAACTTGGCTTTTTAATGATGAAAAAGTGAAGTTAGTTTTCCAGCGTAATATAAACGTTGTTTTTACGAGTTTGAAATTCGCGGAAATTACCGTGGAATATGGTAGCATTAGCTGATCATCAATGCGAAGTCAAATGCGTTTTCATCCAAGACCACCTGGTCATTCGAATATGACGGAAGAGTGAACACGTGTCTGTGATCGAATTGCACTGGAGATCGCAATCGTTAAATTCGATGTCTTTTTACTTTAATTCGTCTAGTAATTCAAACATTCATTGCAATTTTGGAATTCCCATTTAGATCTCAACGAAATCATCAAATTTTACCACAAAATTATTTCTGAAATTGACACGTGACGTCATTTATATCATGAGTCAGTCATTCAATCATGCGTACAGCTTTTTTTAACAGCACATTTCATTCACTGGAATATCACATCATTCTCATATTCAGACATTAATGGAAGTAACGCAATGGCGACTGATACCAAAGATCCAAGCTCAATGAATAGCATCGTGAGAACTCGTGGTTTACACCATCTGTACTCCAAAATCTGACGCTGTTCACCCCTAACTTAAATAGAATTATATCCAAGTAGTATATACCTATAGCGGATGAGAAGATAATGATGTTGAGACGGGGTGAGTTATCCAAAGTTTCAGGATACGGTTAAAACGGATTCATTACATCGATCGCACCATTATCGAGTCTCATGTTGATGCCAAAACGTCGCGTTAAAAGTTCTGTCTTTGATACTATAAAAATAGACAGATGGTGGAAGAACACATCCAGATAAATATATTACACTGAGCAGGTCTGCGCATGTGTTGGTTGAGTGATAATCAACTATATGAAAGTAATAAATTGTATTCCCTTTGATGTATGGTTACGTGCACGACTTTGTAAAGTTTCTTTCTCCATTAAATCATCTGCACTCTCAGTAGATTCATAAAATCCATCGGGTGTTAAATCAGTTTCTGAATTTTTCGATAAAACAAAATTCGAAATTTTATTCGTTTTTTCCTACAACACCATGAATTCGCATGAATTCGCGGATATTTTCCGTAATTATTGTCTTGCTAAATCAGGTGCAGCATGAAAGGCTTTAAATAAGGAAGTGAGAAGTGCGGAGGACTTGTTGGAACAAGGATGCGTCGAATGATCGGGCATACAATCCCAAGTTGCAATCTCCTCGGGAACCCGCGAAGGCCGCAAAGTTATGCGCTCCGGTTGTTTGAATGTTCAATCGGAAACGGATCTCCAGGCGATGCGGTTTTGGCTTAGAAATACGACTGTATGCCAATATACATGCATATATAATATCACTTGTAGTAGTAATAGTGGTAGCAGTAACAGCGGTGATATATATATTGAACAGTGTATCGATGCAAGCTCGAGCCTGCACGATAATCGCGATTGACAAGGAATAGGTACTGTGTGCGCGTTCGCATTTCACTCTCGCGTGCTTCGTTGCATGTTCCATTATATATATCTATATATAAATGTGTATCTATGTATATATAGACGTCAGGTATCTTCAATTTGATGTTACCGGGAGGAAAACAATTTGGAACGTGCTGTGACTACTGGATTTAACAACCGCATCGACCACGTGCACACATCCAGTTGTATACCTTTATGTATTATATAAATTTATATAGATTAGATGATGTGGTTCAATGGAGAGAAATTAAAATAGCAATTGTCTATGTGGGAAGACGTAGAGCATGGGGTTTACAGGAAGGAAAAAAAGTGAAGTCAGTGGAAGGCAGAGTGATTGATTTTGATACTTATTGGAACGTGAATTGGAGGAATGAAAAGATGTTTGTTAAACTTGAGGAATGGAGTATTTGTTTGATGTTGGTAGGAAAATAAATTTTTATTTGTGGTGTAAAAATAGAAAGTTATCTCGGATTTGCGAGTTCATTAATTCGTGAGTATTTTTAGAACAATAGTGATAAATAAAATATGAGGTGGGATGATTGGTCTTTATTGTTTTTTGGTAGTGAAGAATATTTTGTGATTGGTTGATTGAACGAGTGGAACGATTTTTACAGCTGAATTGATATCGAATTTTTTGAATTGTACTTAATATTCTAGTTGAAGACTGTTGAGAATTTCATTTATCGTTATATTTGATATAAGCGTGGTGGAGAAAAGAGGAGAATTATGAGTTGGTCGTAATTTTTAATGTCGCCAATAAAATGACTTCCGAAACTAATATAATTTTTTCATAGTCTTCAATTCCGTTTTCTTTACCTGCACAGTAATAAATTGGTACGTGCTGCAATTGTACACTCGTCACAGCACTTATTTTCTACAACATTAATAACTCTTCAATTTTAATATAACAGTTGTCGAAGAATATTCATCAGTGCATTAACATTTCACAATCACTCATAGAATAATCGTCTATTTGTATGTATTGTTCCGCTGTAATTTGCGATGAAATATATAATGAATTGACCTGGATTCATTGTTTAAATAGATATAGAACATTGTTCGGTGGCACTTGTAATTAAAAACAATAGGCGATGGAACTTTCTCATTAAAGGTGAAGAACAATGGTGATGCCCGAAGCGGCTCAGTACAATAAACACTTCTGGAATTGGTTATTTTCACGGGGTGCTATAGTGGCGGTGTGTGCGCGCGCGACCGCGCACGTTGACGATGGCGTTTGTGGTGGCGGGTTGTAACGTCAACCGCAGAGATTACCATCGTTATGATTGCTCTTTGTACCGTTTTTTTTTACTCTTAACGTCTTTTTCTTCCTTCTCATTTTGCTGTTCCGTTTGGCGCGGTCAATGTCTTTATCTTTGCAGAAGATGCCGCGCACAGAGAGACATTCAATGTCTAGATGTGTATATATGTATTTGTATAAATATAGATGAGTGTACTGTGTATCGTCATGATTGTAGAAGTGGTGGGAAATTGGCGACGACGCCCTGGCGTCAACAATACTCTTGGCCACGTCTCCAGTTTTTTCTTCTTTTTCTGTTTCACTTTGAAAGTGTCAAGAGAAGGGACTTGCACACTATGCCCTCCATCAAACGCAATTCATTTTTTATTTCATTTCTCTTTTCGTTTTTGTTGTCTCATAATTTCTTTTTCTTTTGTCGCGTCTCTTCTGCAGTTAATGCAATTTGTTCTTTCAGATTTTTTTCACGTAATTGTTATTGTATCATCTAATATTATTAATAACCCCACTCATGGTGAACATACAGTGAAATTAATATCGTTATTGACGTATTATTATATTGAAGAAAATGCTCTGCTTTAAGATATACAGTTGAGGTTGTAGAGGGCTTCAGGGGTTAACCCTGGGAGATGGCAGGACCATGTTAAAGGAGAAGGAGTAAATAAAAATGAGAAGGAAAAAAAGGAGAAACGTGGCATCTTATATAGCTGCGTGGTTGAAGACTATGGGGTAGAGCAAAGACTCATCAGTTAATGGAGAGACCGTAATTAATAACATCTACATCGTTTATCACGTCGATCTGTGCGCGTTCCGACTTATCCCTCGGTGCCGCAGGGAACTTTACTCGGCATTCGAGAGACATACCGTCATTGCAAGTGGAAAGGGTGTATTTCACAAGTACATATACACATTGTACATACATATAAATAAATATATATGTACTTGGCTAATATATATAATACGGTGGACTGTGCAGACGCGCGAGTATGCACCAATCGCTATCGTCCATACTGCGCAATTCACCTTCGGCTGCTTTCACGTTGATATAAACTCTCAGGAATAGCCGTAATGAAGCGCGATTCATGGGTCTAGAGTTAGAATGAGCTGTTTAAGGTGGATTTAATTCGCTGATGTGTATTTTATATATTTGGATTTAACGTCGGGGGCTAAATGAAATGGAATCTGGAATTAATTAATTTTTTATATGTGTGATTTAGTACTTGAAATATTGCTCATTATTGTTTGGTATTTATTTGTTTTATTTCTTTGTTAGTTTTGTCCTGGGAAGGTGTGGGAATTTGTGACATTATCAGATCGTTGAATTTGTAGAAGAATGTCTGGGATGGGAGGAGGAGGAGGAAGAAAAAGAGAAGGGTTGTAATGGGGATGGTGTGTAATACTGTGACAGGAAGGGCGAGGTAGAATGGCTGTGTGTGTGCGCGGCTCGTCGACTAATTAAGCGATCCTGCTCGATTCACGATTGCGTGGCGACGGGAAATGGCGAAGGTCCCGGTGATTTCGTAGCAACTGATTTTCATGAGCGCGGTCCTCGTTCTCTCTTCTTCATTCATTCTCTCGTTCTGGTCACGCGGTTCGAAATTCCCGTAATTAGCGCAAAGAAGAAGTGAAAGATCGTGCTAATTGAATTAACGATTATACCGGTGCTGATGCTGTTTGAATCACGATCCAATCGTAAAAATCTTTTTTTAAATTACTTGCCATCAGTTACTATATAGAAATGCCTCATTTTATATAATTGTAATGTATGTTTGATGAACTTTTGGATAAAAGAGATTTTAATTCGAGAATACAAAATCTTGGATGAGTAGAGAGTGGAAATATATTCTGATCAGGATAAGATTGAATCAAGCGCGAAAATTTTTATTTTAATTACATTTCACATTCCATTATGGATTATATTTGAATATGAACCGAAATATTGGAACGTCACAGTAAATTTCATGCCATAATTTTTACATTTTTATATCCGAACGCCAATTCCTTATTGCATTATTAAAATTGATTTTTTACTTCTCCCCAATTGTCGAAATTTGATTCAATAAAATTCATAAGACTGGATTAAAATCTTCCGTCTTACAGGTTTTGAACTACATAAAATGGAAATGCTCACAAACACGCAATAACAAAATAAATAGCGCGTGCCTTTGATGGAATTCTTGATGGTTCTTAATATTCAAATGAATGAATAATTGAGTGGAAGAAAAAAAAAATGAGAGGAAGGCAAGTTGTGATGCTCAAGGAAAACGATACAAATTCGTTGCTATAAATACGCATTGATTTTGATATTTTAATTGAAACCTATGAAGTCAAAAAACATTCGTTTGTCAAGAGGGCCGGGTGGTAGAGAGAAAGCAATTTAGTTTGAGTCCAAAATAAAATGAAATGAATATGTAAAGTAATTCGAGTTTCGAGTGGCGCGTTGTGAGAGGACAACTCGGGAGGTTTTAGTTTTCCTAACAGAAGGGAAGCCATGTATTTTCTAAAGGGCGCACGCTCATCACCCCTTGTCTGTATCACATATAATACATCGATATATATCTATACAAACTCTATAGATAAATGAATATAGATTCATGGATTCCTTTCTCGACGTCTCGCATTGAATTATTATTTTCCGCTGTGTATATCACGACTATGCGAATGCACGGCAGTCGCTAATAACTCGATGATATCAATCAGCGCGAGATCTCATTCACTTTTTCACTCACATCTACATGAATCCCATCGCTTTCTCACTCTTTTCCATTCATCCTCGTTATCGCGTCACGCGCAGATTACCGTATACCGTGCGGACATGCAAGCACCGATATCGCCGCGAGCTCGAGCGACAGAAGATCGATCGTTCAGTCAATTTTCATTCCCCTCCATCTCTTGTCCATCCGCTCTCTCAATTACTTGATGGGCTAACTTTTCCGGATCAATTTTTGTTTATCCTTTTTGTATTGTTAGTTCAGTTGTTTTTTCCGGTGCACAAATTTTCGTTTGATCATTTTTTGAAAAAAGAAATGTTTCTTATGCTTTTTTTTTTTTTTCTTCCTTTTCGGTAACGTGTATGTTATGTACAGTATATACAGGCATTTATGTATGTACGTTATATAAAGGTAGATGAAAAGATCGGTATTCGTGATGTCCGGTAATAAATTTTTGCACCACCACGAAGGGCCACCGATAATTTTCTTGCGCCCGCATGAGCTTAATCTTCGTATCACACTATCTAAATTGGTTCGGGTACAGAGCTAATCTTTGCGGTGTTATCAATTAGTGGTATTACAAATAATAGCTTGGGTTCGATGTAATTTTTTACCTTCATTGTATGAATTCGTTACATTGCGAATTAATTTGTAATATAGAAGAATACATGAGAGTATATGGAGCGTTGGAAATAATGAAATTATTTGAATTATTCATCGATGTGAATATATTTTAATGAATTCCATTAATATCCCAATGTTTCAAAAACACATTTGTTAAATATTAATAAACAAATATATAAATTAAAATAAATGCATGTAAATGTTCAACATGTGTGCAACATATTGTAGAATAATTATATTCTATAATTGAAATGGACACATGGTGAATGAAACAAAAGTCATGCGTCAATATTTAATCTGGTGCAATTTCAATGTGACTTGAAGCGATTGGTGTTGGATCCTGGTGAATGTTCGTCTGGAACTATCTCTCGTACGTCGTTTTGCGCCCGGGGGCTCTTGTTGGATAAGATACGAGCAAAAGCATGGAGTCGATGGTGCCGGAGTCTGTGGTTAGCCGCGCGCGTTTGCGTATTCGCCAAGGTGAACGCAGTAAATATATTCTTATCTATTCGCCGAAAAGTTCGACTGAGCCGCTAATTAAAGGTATAACCCGGCCGTCATCTCCTTTCACACTCTTCTCTTTTTCATCGTACTTGCGTCCAGACAACGAAACTAAAACTCGAAAGAGGACTTTCGCCGCCAGTGAATGTTGAATAAGCCAACGTGAAGTAGTTGAGAGCTACGATGAACTAAGATGGAAATACTCGCGATGGTGCAAGTAGAAACTTATGCGGACATTGATTAAGACAGAATGAATGATAAGAATGAATATATATGTGAATGTATTTGTGTGTTCGCGTATATTTTATACAATCTTTACATTGAGGGTGAACTGGTATTGTATAATAAAACAATGGTGAAGCAAAAAGAAAAAAGGGAAAGTGTATGGTTGACGGTGGTGTATAGGGGATGGTTGGTGATGGTGCAGAGGGTCTGGACAGCGCTGTCGGACGGTTAACCGAGACTTAAAATTTATGATAAAGGCGGGCTGCCCATATAGCCAGTATCGCGTACATATAGCGTGCAACGAGGTTATCAGAGCCGTCGCGTCTCTCGGATATGGGGTGTGTCCGCCGACTTGGGGTCGAAAACTCGAGTATATATTCTGGTAACAGTCAACCCTCGCCTCGCGCGCGGCCAACCATTGCTGTTAAATGTTCGCCAAAAACTCTCTACACTCACCCCGATGCGCATCTAATTTATCTTCAGTTTTTCACGCAATTTTTTAAAATTAAAAAGAAAGTAAAACAATTGTGGAGGAATATTACGAGATGGGGAAAATTAATTTTCATCAATTTTTCATTGCGATTTTGACTGTAGATATTTTTATGTAAATTAATGTGTTATTAATTATATTTTGTTGATGATTCTACGTAGGGATATGTTTTGTTTAATTACTATACCGTTTTATGATAAGAGAATTTACCGCTTTTGTGACGATATCAAGCTTGCAATTGTTTTAACACAAATGTTCTATGCTTAGTTGTATCTCAAGAACCATTACAACCAAATATATATCTTATATGAAGATGGCGTCAGCATCTCTAGACAAGGATACTTCTCGCTGATAAGAAACTCTCGGGCATGTTGAGTTTGCAGGTTTCTGGATTGCAATATATATTTAGTGGTTCGGTAACTTGCAGTACTCAAACTAAATGTTTGTTTATTGTTGTACATGTACACAACACCGGTGCAATTGAAAAATATCGTAATTTTTTTTTGTTACTTCACTGTACATTTAATGTGCAATATGTGATATGCATGAGAACGAATGTGCGAAAACGTCGGAGATTTATAAAAACTGATATATGAATTTGAACAATGTTATATCTTTTCTTGGTGAAGAAAATTTTGTTGAAAAATTAATTGGTCTATTTGGAAAATTGGTAGATTAAAGTTTTATATGCAAACGATATTTTTGTCGCCAATTTTTTATCGTCAAATTTTTTTCATAGATATTAATTTGAACATTTACACTCGAGAAGCGTTCAAAAACTTCGGTTTTATACAGTTTCTCACCGCAATCTTATTATCAGCGCTGAAACTTTGATACTTTTTTTTTTGGCTCGGCTGAATCGACTCTCGCCTTATATTCCTGGCCAAACTAATATATACATAACTACAAAGTGAAGCAAGAGGAGGGAAAGTAAAAAATATATAACTCGGTGGTTCTTGGAAGTAATATTATCTTGCACTTAAGTACGTACCCATTGCGCCGTGTCGAAAATTGTGAGTTTATAAAGTGCATACATATTTTTTTTTTGCTTCCTTTCTTTGTTTTCATATTTTATTTTAATCAAGTACACAATCTCACCAAACTTGACTCGTTACATTTTTTCTATTTTACAGATAAAAAGTATCTTTTATGATTGAAAATTGCTTTTGGAATTAAATTAATTGACATGTTTCAGCAACTGTGGAATGAGCGAATGACTACGACGTTTTGTATTGCTGTGATGTATATATTGTGAGAAATTTTTTATTTCTCTTTTTATTCAACATAAAGGTGTGTTGCGGACGATTAATCTTCCGTTAAGTGCGAACAAGTGCATTTCCGAGAAGTGTAATGGTTGAATTGCAACATCTTGGATCACAGTGTGTGTTTATATATATATATAAATGCGATTGAGTTCACACTTGTGAGTGTTATCGTACAGTACAGAAGATGTTGTCGCGTCGAATTGCGAACGACATATATTGAAGCAGGTGCAAAAGCAAACGTTATAGAGAGCATTCGAGCAACAGCTTCGTTACGCCACTCTTGTTTTGCCACTAGCTCTCTCATCCTCTTCGCTTCCTTGCGATCCTTTTCGACTACATGTTTAATTTACTAATTTTGTCATTGCTATGCATGTGAATATGTCGGCTTTTAATACGTAAATGTACAAGAGAGATTGAGGTGTAATAAATAATGATGAAGTATTGTTGGTTTTGTTGGAGAAAAACAATTGCCAGTTTTGATTTATGAGTCAGTGTGAGAGAACTTAGAATTGTGATTACAATGTACCGAGTTATTCTAAATCTCTCATCAATAGAAATCACATTTTATGATACTCTGTAATTTCTCTTGTTGAAAAGTCTCGTTGCAGATAGTCATTCCAAGTGTCGATTTTATTTTTTTGATTAATTTCCAATTTTATTATAACACGAATCATCTTGTCGTTGTGGATGTTGAAATGAACTTGAAGTATTATTAGACAGAAAAAATAGAACTTCGGTGGTGATTGCTTCACTGTATGATATCATTTCCGTTGAGAGAATAAACGAGGAAATAATAAAAGCCATGCGAGAACAAAGAAGAAATATTAGTCGATTTATTTCCGGTTCTACTTGCTATATGATATCATACGTTTGTTCAAACTATCGACATTTCTTTTTATTATTTCTTTGACCAGTGCTATTACTTCTACATGAAGATCGTTATTTTATTTTTGACCATTGCTCATTCTCAGCCGTTCGTTATCGCTTGATAAAATAGTTCGTTCCACACCCGCTGATTTTTTTGTCCTCTTTTGCTCGCGTAACACATACAATATATATATATATACATATTATATATACTCACAGATCCATGTATATAACAATCGTTCCTAATAGTCTTTTGCTCGTGTGACGGCACTATCACTTTAGGGCGGTATGATGGGGTGATAAATTCACTAGTTTCTCTCGGTTTTCGTGATTTCCAACTTTCATTCGTTTTTTCGTACTTTTCTTATTTTTTTTTCTCTTGTCATTTCATCCCTGTGTGCACCCTGACAATGAAAAGAAACAATAACTTGGTCATTATTATTTATCACACATTACATTCAAATAATCGTTTCTCCAATACATCTGTAATATTAAAAAAAAAATGTGCACAATATATTTTTCTTCTATTTTATATTTTTGGTGTGTTTCATTCTGCATATATATTCCAAGTGAATTTCCACCGGTACTGTGAATGAAACCTACCGGAATATATTCTTATAGCGGAAACATCTTGCGCGAACTTTTGCCCTACTCGAGCTTTTCCATAGAAATGTCGAGCAGCTGTCGGATGGAGTTCAGTAGCATAACTATAGTTGCCCAGTCAAATCTCTAAACTTGTGTGCAGTGCTTTTCAACAAGAAAAATTATTATATACAGACACTTATCGCATATTGCAATTACATTTCATTGAATTAATTGGGTCACGTCTTTAATCTTAACGTACATTCTTACAAATTATCTGCACGAGAGCAAGCAAAAAATAATATGAAAATGGTGAAAAAATAAATTTGCTCAATATATCTCACTTTCTCTTTAATAACAACTCGCACAGCCTGGGTAATTATTCTCGTGAGATTATGTCTAGCGTGATTAATATACACATTTCCATATGCAGACGGGCGAATCGCAAAGAGTCACATGAACATATATATACACATAAATATATATAAGCTGAATGCTTGCAAGTATACACTCGAAACTTAAATTTGTGTGCAGATGCATGTTCGAATTACGAGGCTTCTGGTGCCTTTATGTGTACATGTCACAATCCACTAGTATATATATATATATTCCCAAAGTCCTCGTTAGGATCCGAAAGCGTATAGTTTACGTAGCGGAAGATATATATATATATGTATATGTAGTGAAGAAGTGAGAGGAGTATAGGCGTAATCGGGGTCGGTGGTTGTCGGTTAAGTCAGCAAATGTCTGGTGCCTCTCTGGCAAACGTACACAGAGTATTCTCCAGTTTTCCAGCAAATCCCAACTTACTACTGCCACTGTACCTTCTTCAAGTGTACACTCGCCTGTGCCTCACCCTTTCAACCACATTCCTCCGCATGTCTTTCGCTTGCGATCTGTTCTCTTGAAACTGGTGTTTTGCGTCAACTCGCCATCATCGTCTAATTCCACTTTCACTCATCGTGGTGTTCACAAATATTATCGAGTGTAGATGAATGTTGTTGTTATATTTGAATGAGGATTTGTTGAGGGGTGAGATTGGAGGGTGGGGGGTTTCTTGGAAGTGAGAATAACTATTGTTCACATTCTATCTGTGGAGAATTGTTTTGTTGGTGGTGAGATGTTTTGGATTTTTATGTCGTTTCTTCAGTGAGAATATTTATTTTGTATTTTAATTGAGAGATTCAATTGAAATTTTTTGGATAGAATTCAGGCGACTTTTATTGAGAGCGCTGTGTTACAGTCACGTATTCGAGAAAGAAAAATGTGGAAGAATAATTCATTGTGATGATATCTAAAGTGTTATTTACTGAGTTTAATAGTTCGGATTATTTTATTTGGCCGTTTGGTGGAATGATGTTCAAGTACAGAGGTGACAATTCTCTTTCAAGTTGTAGATGGTCGTTCGCGGTAACATTTCGTCTAGAATGGAGTAAAGAGGGTCCGACAAATGGGAAGAATATCGTTCGAGTTGAACTAGCACTCGTTGAGGACGTTAAAGCAAAATGCTGACCACGTATAAGGGTAACCTTACACGTATAGATATATCCACATATACGTACGTATATATCGTTAGGTTCTCACATTCTACAGTTACTTCAACAGAGTATTTGAGCTTCAACTATGATCGTTCCATTTTCCAATATATGCCACATCATATAGGTATACTCACATTATTATATATTTGAACTTACTAACTTATTCGTTCGATTTGAGTACGCGCACACGCTCGCCAACCCTCACCATCGATGAAATGATGCTCAGTATCCTCCACCGCATTGAGATAAAAGCATTTCTTGCGGTGGACTTTGCATGGATGATTGCAAATTGAGTTCATGGATATGGGAAAAAATCAGTGGTGTAAGGGGAATGTGTATGGTGCGCATATAAAGTCTATCTATGGCAAAAGCACCTTTGCTATACCATTAATCACGTTAGCCGATGTGTCCTGGGTTTTGCTACGCTTCGGAGGTTCTTCAGTTCGTGAACGCTGGCGGACAAAGAGAGTTAACGATAGAGAGTGGGAAAAGGTTCACTTCTACTCAGATACTGGCGGTCATACCAACCACTAAGTGTTCTTTTTTTTTTTTAATTTATTTCCTACGTCTCTGTTCACAATATACTGACTGCTTTCTGCTCTTTATTCCTTTCCGTTTCACTTAATTCGATGAAACGATTATCTTTCATTGTTTTCTCCGCTATCGTGATGCGCTCAATTGTTCTTCACAATGATTTGTTATTAGTTTTGGGTTTGTGATTGTGTATGAGTTTGATTTGAATTTGGTAAAGCTGTTTCACTTCTACTGGTGAAATTTTCATCTCTTTTGTTGTTTGTTTGTACATACGTGTGTTATATCAACCAAGAATACGAAACTGGTGACCCTTAGTAACAGTCCTCCGGGGGGTTTGGTTGCGAATGGGAAATGCGTGCTTGAGAGTGAAGTAAGGAAACCCGAAACAACAAGCCTCAGGCTTCAACAAACTAAACTAATTCATTTGAACTTTTTATTAATATACAACTGCGCTAGAATTATATTTGGGTAAACAAACAAAAGAGATAATGTCATGGTATTACACTGACTTGGATGTATACTCACTCGTCTTAAGTTCAATGTCATTATTCATTCATGTACATGCATATATGATGGTAAATATATTTATTCATATTTGGACAACTGATGATATACATTGAACAATAAGAATCGATTTTTGCTCTGCTGATTTTTGTATTTCAATTTGGAATTTAGTTCTTTCAATACTTCTGTGGATTTTTGAGGGGAAAGTTGAGAAGTGAGGCTGGGAAATTATTTTTTTAGCGAAATTTTGAATACCAAGTTTTGGTAATGAAGTAAAAGAAAAAAATTCGCTAGAGAATTGTCGATGGAAACAATTTTTTTAATGGAATTTACATGATGAAGTGATAATGGATGATTTGAAAATTAGCAAAAATAGCACGATCTCATGAAAAACGAGTACTTTAAATTTTGATTACCAATAATTGAATTGATTATATACAATTACCGATGATTGTTGCATTGTAAATTATCAATAGTCCAGATTAATATCGATGAAAATTTCCGAAATTTATGTAAATATCTTTAATGATATCGTATCTAAATGTAAACGCCAATGCTCCTAAAATTTCTGCATGAGAATGCGGACAAGGCCGTTCGTGACGGGAATCGATATTGGCCCGCGTGGTGAATTACCCTCGCAGGCCACTTAATCCTCTCGCTCTAGTGCCAAAGCGACGCACGACTGGAATCAACTCACTATCTCACTGAACGACCGTATAATTTTGTCACCTCACATTCGACAATGACTTTGTTCCACGATCCTTCAATCAAACGCGATTTCTCAATGATCAATTAACTATACAATGTGCAAATGAATGTACAAAGAGGGTGAATTAGAGAAAGACACTTCTATCTAAATATAGACGATGAAATCACAGTGTTATTATATGTTAATGCAATGGATTCGATCGTGTGATTTTGTATGAATAAACAATAATTTAAAATAACTGAAAGCCTTACAAATTATTGAATTATTGTCAACATAAATTGTATAATAAAATGTGTATGTCGTGACAAAAAACGAGACTGAGACTATGCCGGTGGAAAAAAGGCAAAGAATGCAACCATTATTTTCTCTGCGTTATCTTGATTCTTGTAATCCGACCGCGAATCCAAACAAACGCTCGTACACACGTATGTATGCACGCACGGCGGATCTCAACATTCGATGTAAAAATAATGCGACATGTCGTACAAACATAAATACATACATATACACATGTACATTTGTATGCGAATTGTGGTTTGTATGTGAAGAAAGAACACGAAGTGCAGTGAAGTTGAAGAAGGAGGAAGACGAGCGGGAGGAGCCAAGAGGGAGTCGAGTACTGAGAGTAAAGCCAACAATTACTCGTGAGCATGGGCACCGTAATCACCCTTAGTTTACGATGGCAATGTCAGTCGCACTCGCTGCCGATCGTAATTAAAGTCGATCAGAAATCCGTATACGCACTATCCGCCGTAGTTTCTCCACCAACTCGCGTCAGCTTTATCAACTATACACGTATACATTCACTGTATATATTTATTTATGTGTTTATGTTGAGAGACGTGTTTATACATGTATGTGCAATGGTATAACTGAACGTTGCGCCGTCGCAGATAAATACCTAACTGAACCGCACGCCGCTGCTGTACCTTCTCGACGTTCTTCTGCATATAATCGACGGTATCGTGAAATTACCGAGGCACATGCCCCATCGTTATGCAGTTAACAAGACTTGCTTTGAATGAATTATGTCGCGCGGTTGGCTTAGACATAAGTCATATGGTGTCATACCGCGTGTTAACGCATTATAATGCACATATTAATAGGTACGATAGATATACATGATCGACGTTATGTATAAATAAATCAACGACAATTTGATGTTTCCAATGATCGTAGGATATTTATTGTGGCTCCCCCCCCCTCTTTTCTCTTTTATTTGCTCTTATCAAATTGTTTCTGTGATCAGTTATTAGTTCGTTGTTCATTATTTCTCGTTTTGATTTTACGAATGGACGGGGTTTCATTGAGATCTTCATTGATAAATAAGAATTATTGAATGGCCACTCGACCAATCAATGTGCAAGTATAAAATCATGAAAATTGAATTCGTCCAATTTTGAATAATGTCTCAATAGAATTTTCGTATGAAAATATGAAAGTTTTATTGTGATAGTTTAGTAATGTTTCGATTTGTTTTAAAGTTTTTCAAGCCCTTTCATTTTTTATTTTTTTCACAGCCATTTTCTAAGACATTTTCAACGCTGATATTTCAGGATTTCATACACCAAATCGCAGTTGGTATTTTTCCTTCCATATTTTTTTTTTTTTATATAACGTCCGTCACGATAAATTTACAGATGTCATTATATACAACCACGATGTGTACTGTGTTATTTTGAGTTTTTGGATTGACGTGACGCGTGTTTTGTTCGTGGTAGATGCTTTAATAAAATAACGGGATATCAAAGGCGAAGAGGTATATAAGAAAAGTGAAGTAATTGTGCGGCACAACCATCGCATCAGACACGAAAGAGCTTACTAACAATTTCGCGTGTAGGAGAATACAGCGCGTGATCGAAAAAGTATTGTGTATAAATATATATCAGTGTGTATCTGTTTGAACACAATCGATCGACATTGTGTTTTGTTTTGCTTTTTATTTTTTGTTCTTCATTTCTTTATTTTCTCTTCACTTTACGAATGATGAACTCAACGAAATTATTAATAGCACACAACTCTACCTGAAAATACGGTGAATCACGACATCTAAACTGGTTTGCATATATCACCCACTCTACAAACAATGACACTAATTCAAATACGTCGATATATGCAAATAAAATATCTAATTGAGAGTCGATTTGAATAATGTGTTAATTCTGATTGTATTCCATTAGTATATTGCGTCAGTCATTACTCTCATTAGTCACAGACAAAGGCAGTGTAGAATTGTGTACAGTGAAAATACGTTTTGGATTTACTTTAGTGAAAGTATTTCTTCGAGAATGATGAAGAGAAAAATAGTAATGTGAAAGATGTGGAGTGAAAAAGAAGATTTGAGAATGGAAGGGATTGAACAATCAAAGAAATGAGATACAAGGGAAGATGCGGTTATAAAATTTCTACATATTCATATATATGCATGTGAATATGTGGTGGAAGAATTGCCGAGACTGTTGCATACATTTGAGGTACAATAAAACAAGCAAACTAAATATTCGCTTGTATAGGAAGCAATTACTATCGAAACCAATGTAATTTGTTTTCATGAGAAGAAGTGAATGGGAGTGAGAGAGAACGTAGAGGAGTGATGGGTACTGTGGGGAAAATATAATGTGGGGTGAAGAGGGAGCTATTCAGAAATATAATTGAAAGAAGACAAAAAAATTCGGGGCTGTTATTCGAAGTTGCAGTCGAGAATGGGTATAGCAGGGTTTTATATACCGTTAATCAAGATGCTTGTCGCAGTATATGTATATGTGTGTAAGATACAGATCGCACTTGTATATTCAACGCAAAATGTCCATTGGTCCGAAATAACATTGAACATTGAGAGTGTATTATGGGTTCTGCACTGGGAGATTCCACTGTAAATTCCTCGAAATTCTCGGACCATATAGTCTCTAATAAGTTTCTGTATTGGGAAATTGTTGATGGAAATTTTACGGATGAATTAGTATTGATTATGTTGTGTATATGTGTTTGGAGTTTAATAACTAATAACCGGTTTGGTTACCCAAACTTCAACGGTTAATTGATTTTAATTTTGTTACATTGTTCAATGGTCGTGGAGAAAAGTGTCTTGTGAGATGAATAAAAGTGAGGAGAATTCTGCAATTTACAGATATTTTCATGATAATATGTGAGGAATTTGTGAAGAATTTGTGCATTGGTTGATCTGGGTTATTTCGTGAAAAAAATTCACCACAACACGAATTTATCCCCTGGGGAGTGGACTTTGGTTTCCTTTTCGTCATGACCAATCTAGAGCTTTATCTCCCATTTACAATCACATGGCTGTTGTTATTTTGAATCGATTCCAATAATTCCAGTGATGATTTTTATGAAATTGTTCCGTATTCTGTTCATTATTATTCTCATAAACTTCTACCATTTTTCGCCGTGCAGAAATGACGTTCATTCGAAAACATAAACAGACGTTTCATCTATAATTCATGCGAATACGATTGAAATTAATATTAAAGCTCATATGCATACATGTTTGTGTGTGTCTACATAAAGGTCAATTCAAGTTTTGGTTGAAAATTCGTTCACTTGCATGCATCGTTATTTCACAAAGTGCCGATCACACGCCTGCGTGATGGAAACATCGCCTCGGGCATCAACCGATTTTTCTATTCTCTTTCTTGTTTTTTATTTTTCCATTTGCCTTTTTGCATTTTTTACTTCATTCCCTCGTTCTTTTTTTTTTTCACTTTCTCGTCTGTTGCGACAGGATAAAAAAGGCCAATTTCACTGCACCGATCGCGCACACAATTGCGTGTGTCCCTTGTACATTGTGACCTGGTGCAACCCAACGACCTCGATTCATGGTGTCGTGGTGAACCAAAGCTACGTTGCACGACGAACATTATTTGCCTCTCTCTTTTCCATCCCTTTCGTTTTCTCTGTGATCGTTGCGGTAGTAGATAGTGTGGCGAGAGTGATGAGGCTTTGCCGGTTCAGTCACCTGTACAGAAAAATCTTGTACTGGTGAAATATATTTTTTTTCTCCTCCACCTCTTTTCACTTCTTCTTTTTCATTTTCGTCGGTACTTGATCCTCAATCAATTTTCAACCGGTGTCATCGTTTGCATGACAAACTCACCTCTTCGTTTAATCATTGCTAAGGCAATTCTGTGCTGTGGCGATGTTTGTAGAATGACATGACCGTGCGATTGATCACCTGCATCCAGTTTATATTCGTGTCCATCACACAGGAATTTCTAATACAAACGAGGAGCTAATACCAACACGTGAATCGTCACACCGCAAACTTTATACATAGATAATATTATTATGTAATATATTTATACAATGATTCAATATTATATGGGCGTTTGATGAGTCTGTGACGCAATGATGAATTAATTATGTCGTAATATACATCAAATATATATATATATATATATTTGTGTGCAGTGAATAATTACTCAGAGTTCGTAAATCAGTTTGGATTGCGCAATATGTTGATATATATAAATGTATACACTAGAACGTGCACTGGCGATTGATTTAAAACATGTCAATTGAAGGAACACCAACATCCACTACCGGGCAACGACATTGGCGGAAGAGGTCGACCAATAGAAGGGGCGTAAACCTATATAGAACGCACGATGCACATAACAATGGCGCGCGTCAGTAGGCTTTGTCGTTAATTAATTCGCAAATGCAATATTAATGGTAAGTAATCAGCCGTGGTGCGCCAACGCGGACGGCAGCGAAATATATAGCTATTACAATTACTAATTGCTACTCGGATTCGTTGAACAAGTCATGATTTATCAGATTTATATCTCCGTACATTTGGAGAGTAGAATTTTTTTGAATTTATTTGCGTTCGTCTCGTTTTTTTTAGGGTTGAAATGCGTTCAGTCGGTGACATGAATTAGAATTTGTTGAATTTTCGAGATATCGAAGCTGGGTAATTCTAAATATGCTGGTGAAGTGGAAAGAAAATTTTATTTACTCGTAAAATGGTGTTATCTTGGGATTTTTGAAGATAAATTCTAATTGTCGTTAGATGATAGAAAAATATGGGTAGTGGTGTAGCAGGCCAGGCACACTCATACGATCAACATAAACGGTAGCAATTCAAATGTTCATGATTTGAATTGAGCCAAGTGATTACGTGATTGTATCATCCCAATTGATTTCGCTTTCATCCTTTGTGACAGATTAGTCGAGGTATTTTGCAAATGAATGGTGTACACAAAATGTTTGAATGAAATTTGTATCGCGTATGCGTAAAATACGAATGCAAATGAATGTGATAACATAATTATTAGAGATCATTGGTGCTACAATCAATAGATATATGCTGAAAGCAAATTGCGGCTAATCGTGCGATTATGTGTTGTACAGTTTGATTGGTGTTGCGTTTTATTTGTGTTTTCCTTTTATTCAGCTTTGTCAAGTCCGTTTCTATCTCTTTTCTCACACACATTATGCCACTTTATTATTTTCAGTTCGTTTATTTGCATTCATTTTCATTCTCGTGTACGCATTATGCATATAGAACTGCTCATACACACAGAATCTACCACCATACATGATATTTCACATTAGTTGATATATGTCTGAGCTTAGCCGCGCTTTGAAGCGTTCATCGTTTGATGGGTTAGGCAATGTCATAATACGATTGGCACTCGCGTTACCCGTCAGTGCAAGACCACCCACAATAAGCCCTAGCACGGCGTCGGGAAGCCGAGCAATATAAGCCGTAACTCCATTGCCAACTGCTCCCTCAACTTCACCACTCTGTACATTCGACTATATCCATGTTCTATACCCAATGTACATACAACATGAACACGCAAGTAGAACCTTTTGAGAGATTGCCTCTGCCACTAATGAAGCGCAATACCCTCATGTCCAAACTCATGATGATCGTGGAAGTTATTCATACATCTTCTTATTTTTTGTATGAGTTCAATTTGTTGGATGGTGTGTCAATTTTAATCATTATGAATAGACTCAGTTTCGATTAGTTCTTGGAGAAGTTTGTCATCAATGCCAATTAATCTTCCTTGGAGGATTTTGTAATTTTATGCGAGGCAACTGTCAGAGGAACTTTGCTGATGTCAATGAGGTATTGGAACTGTTGGGAATATGAATTTGAAGATTTGGTTGGAATTATTTTTTGCTCTTGAACAAATTCGATTTGCAGAGAAATATCAATTGCATGTGGTGGATTTCTAAAGTTGATTTACTTGTTGAGGGTTATTAATTTACTGACAAATTCGAATTGTTATTTTGCTGAATATTGTGATACTTCAGACCAAGGAATGACTGACAATGATGATAATCATACGAAAATATTGCAATATACAAGCTATTCTTATCGATTGTTTATGAATTCATTCACCTACATCAATCAATCGTGAATCTATACACAACACAGCTGTATGGACCAAATTGATTATTATCGTCTTCAGTTTTTGCCTTTGAACATTACTTGGATGATTTATGTCGAACGAGTTATATTGGCAAATGTCATGGTGAGGGATCTTTTGTAAAGGTCACTGCTGGAATCTTTCATAGAGCTGTCGGAGAGTTAGGTCTTGGTTATGTCACAGTTAGGTATGCGAGTGTTGCGGTGACTTCAAGTCATAAACGGAAACATGAGAGACGGTAGCCGGATATTGAAAATACCGCGTTGTCGTGCGGTATTTTGATCGCTTGAACGCGCCCGTTGGTCCTCACCAACTGAAACGGGATGAAAAGGAAAACGATTGAAACTATAGAAAGTTGAATGGACACGTTCAGTGAATATACACACTCACATAAACATTCGAATATTGATTTTTTTTTTATTATTCTTTGAAAAAACCTATTTCCGATACTATTTCGAGTTAAAGTTTGTGTGCAATAAATTGAATCAGTTGTGTTTATAAATAAATATTTTCCTCCATTACATTATGGCTACATGAACTATTTTTTGTATTACATTAATTTTTAATTTTTCCATCCTTCTGCTTTTTGATTTATTGCTACTTGAAAATTCTTATACAAATATAATTTTCGTTGTGCACTTAGTGTTAGGCATCTGTTCGCTTATTTCAATTCACGGAAATTCCGGCCATTTCTGAAGAATGGAACATTAAACCGGAAAAAATGTGGTGAAAATGTTTGAGAGAGTGCAAGATAGAGCGGTGTGGAATAGTACAGAAAAGATGGAAATGGGAAAAAAAAAACAAAAAATGATACGTATTCTCCGTGTGGTCGTATACAGTATAGCATATACCATTGGGTGAGCTCTGTCGCGCCCGCCGACTCGTTGAAATATGTATACACAACCGACACGGCTCCGCCGTAGCGCAGCATAATTACAAATGTAATTTATAAAAAAAATGGATGTAGGAGAAAAAAAAATTTATGTGAAAAGCACCGTGGAAAACGACACTATAGTTCCATTTTTTGGTTAATGTTATTAAATTATTTTATGGTTTGTTTTTCATTTTTACCCAAATGTATACTCACACCGGACAATGTTGTTGCTCGGATGTACTAATGCTAACTACGAGTAAATGTAAGTAATTTCTGTTCTCCGTTTGTTGAACGAAAAAAAAGAGGTACAAACAAAAAGAAAAGGGGAAAACCCAACAAAACAAATCGCCTGTGAGTATTTCATTCTATTTTTTATTATTCGGTTTTTATATTTACGCACTGTATGCATAATATAATTGTATAGTACTGTCGACGAGAGGAAGGTCGAGATACTATTCCCATCCCTCTGAGTTAATTCCTTTGTAATCCACGTAGAATATTTCTCTTCCGATGGTAGTGAGAGGGTGGTTTAAAATTTATTAGCGAAATTAGGGAAATTAGCGGCAACGGAAACGAGACCGCTCGTTATGCGTCGCCAATTTCGCCCTTTCTCTTCGGTAAAATAAGAAGAAAAAAAATACAATCCAGATACATATTAATTCACATTATATATGCAGATAATTCGCATACACATTACCTCATATTTTGAGAATTCCAATCAGATTGTATAAGAAGTTGATCATGGGTTGGTGAAAATCATCATCAATCGCTGGGAAAAATGAGATGATGAATTGGACAATTTTATTCTTCAATTACGTAGAATGGTCTCAGCACTTTTGTATAATGAAGAAGAACTCTCTCTGAATTGGGTGGTGTTGAGATCACCATGTCGCGTTATGCAAAAATTGTTACACGAAGAAGAAAGGTTGTCTCTTGAAGACGTCACCACAACAGGAGGAAGAATATAAATTTATATATGGACGCATGCTTGTTGGAATGAATCGAGGTGGAATAACAGATGAGGATTGTCCTTTTCCAAGCGAGGAAAACGTTTGCGAAGATGTTCGAGGTGGTGCCAATGGTTCATCATTGCATTGTGCAAAATGCAGATATGATGATGAAAAAAAGTAAAAACAGAATATGAAAGTAACAAAAAAAAATATGGACGGAAACTCCTTTCGGGAGGGCAGTTTGCATTAATTTGACTGGGAATTGCCAGGTCTTCCTTTCGGCGCTTTCTTCATTGTGACTATATATATATATATATAGACAGACATGCTGATGCAGACACCAAGAGTCACAATTGTTTTCTCTATTCAGAAAATTTTACAAAACTTTTTTCATATAAGAAGAAGTCGAGCAATGTAAAGTCATCTCACAGATTTCCGTATTTTAACTGTTTTACTTTATTTATCTTTCACTTCCCTCATTCCTACGTTCTATTCCTTTTTCTCATGTATTTAAACAGTTTCATCAGCATTGAGGGTTTATAGAATCGCTAGCGATGAACTCAACCGCCTGCGTCCATTCTTCGCATGAATACAAACATATAAATGTACTCATGACCAGAGAATAATAAAAAATAATGAAATTTGCATAGAATGACTGGCGGTGTCCATTTAGTTTCATTCGTTTCACTGTGTAATTTCGCAAGTTTTTTTTCCTTCCTCTCATTTCTGTAAGAAAGACTTGAATAATAATTCAGCTAAATTACCAACGACTAATGATTTATATTCAGACTGGGTTATGATTTTTTTTTGTTGAATTCGTTCTGGCGAAATGAGTGTATGGTCCATTAATTAGAGGTCTCTTTTGGCCTATGGCAGGAAGACTCTTTCGTGGTGGTTGAGAGGGGCCAAGAAGGTGGTAGAAGGGTGGCCGATAGTTAGTCTAGAAGGTATATATGGTGTAGATGGTGTAGATGGTGTAATGGGTAATGGGAGTCTGGAGTTGGGGAGAATAGCGGCGAGTCGTCAGTGCCAGTGGCACATTCAGCTAAATCAAAAGCAGAGCTCTGGGTGCTATTCCTCACTCGCGGGGGCCTCGAGTCCGAGTAGGGTATAACGTGGGAAATGCTGGCGGCAGGCTGTGCACTGCACACTTTCGATAGATTTAGAGGGTGGATATGAAAATTGGTGGTTTGATAGAGAAATTAAATAATTTGTATCATTAAATACAAATGAATTTTCGATTTTGCAATTATTTATTCCAATTTGAAAAAATAATTCGATGGTTGATTTTAGAATAAACTTTGTCGACCTAACTGCGCGTTGTTGCGATATGATAATTGTACAATTTCTTGGTGTAGTTTCAATGCAGTCTCCTAGCAAAAGCGATAGTATGAGTTTGCAATAGTTCACAATGACAATGTTGGAGAAGAACACGGTCCAATTGTGATTGCGCATCGTAGCGCATTAGCAACGACGAGATTCGTCTTGTTTTTGAAAATTCGATTAAATCTCGACGAGTTCGCGTACCGTTACGAAGAAATTGGCGTTCGTTGAAAGTGGAAAAGGGGTAGGGATTCAGTTTACATAAAATATTCTTCAGATAGAAGAGAGTGAAGGAGATTCGTTGAGGGAAACTGTGAAAATTGATGCGAACACGGGTGCGAAGTTGAATTCTTCTGATTAAAAATGTTATTTGCACAGTAATATACAGTTTGCTTGGTTCATTGACCAACTGCTACATATATATGTAAATATATTTTATGAATCAGTGAAGTTATGGAAGCTGAGTATCCGAGACTGTGAATCACCAAATATAACGAACAACAAACTGCAGATAATAAAAAGCAGACATAATCGTTTTCATGTACGCGTCGTGTGTGCAAGAAGCGATTCAGCATAAAATAGAAGAGAGAGAAGAGCAAAAAAAAAAGTAATCATACGAACAAAATATTATTGATTAAAGCCGAGTGCGTAGACGATGCGAAATAAAAACAAGGATTTCATCGTCGGGACTGATATGAGTGAGGGTGTGAATATATCGTCACATAGTGACGCAGCCTTAACGAGCGTTCCAATTAAAATTCCGGATAATGAGAATATATCGTGAACATTGTTGTTACTAATTCATCTCCCTTCACATAAGTTCATAGTTGCGTTTAATACGCTACTGTAAACAGAGAATTATTGGACAAAAGTTGAAGGGTCGCATATAAAATTGTCATTTGTAATTATAAACGAGTGAAATAAAATGTTATTTTGTTTCTATATTGCTGTATATATTGTGTAATAAAGTCATGCGGCTGCTGAGAAAAGAGAAAGAGTTGAAATAAAAATGATGACAGAAAAAATTAATTATGGAAGATAGTGGTGTCCTGCTGTTTGCGTCCCGCTGACATCACTATAGGACCTTTGTATATACACAAACTATCAACATATACAGTCTCGTGTTCTTACTGGGTATCTTTCGCTATGGTAAACAAATATACCGTTTCACTTTATGGACATTCCTGCCGATTTTATTACTCTATCAAGTATTCATTATCGACTACATTTTCTATACATTTGTTATTTCGTATTGTTTTTTTTTTCTCGTGCCTTCCTTCCTCTTTTTTTTATGACGAGGAGTAATATAATTTGAAAATGGTTCTGAGGTTGTGGAAGTAGAAAAGAAAAAATTTATAATGATATGGCTCTTTTGTGAATAGAATTCAGGCGTTGTTTAGCCGTTGTATTATCGGAATTTGGATGGGGAAAAGTGGTGAAAATTCAAAGGAAGATGTTCGGTAATTTTTTGAATTTTTATTTTAGTTGTTTTTTCTTTGAATTTGGATTCATGCCAGAAGATAACGTGAGACACTATATTTGTATGTGTGAATGTTGGTGTGTTTGATATTGAACGCTATAGTCTCTCTCTAGTTGTTCTTTACAATGTCAGCTTCATTTCTATACATTTGGTTTTCACGTACAGTAGTACGTTATATCTTCGTTATATAACATTGTCTGAAGTATACGTGAAATTATCTGAAATTGATTTCGGAAGTAGAAAAAAATAACGACTGATGGTGAATGAAACTTCTCGAAGATTATATTGAATCGAAGATTAGTGAACTAGTCGAGTCCCGAACAGAGAGACAAATATTTATAAAACTTTTGTACCACACACATTCAACTTTGTTATTGGTGATGTCTTATTTATTGATATACTTTGTAAACTTTTTTATTGATTGTTTGAAACAAAACTTCATTGCAGTTCTCTGAATTCAGTTATTAATCAATAATATTTTTTCGTATCTAACAGAGAAAAAAAAATTCTTAAGAATTAAAACTAATTGAAATAAATATCGACCATATTCATTGTCATGTGAAGGTGCACAGATTTCACTCGGGAATAATACGGATGGTCATGAGCATAATTTCAATATAATTGTGGATCAGTTTAAAGAGGATACCAGATATGTGATGGATGTATAGAATATTCAAACTGTTTTGTCCAAACTCCAAGTTGATAGACGCAAAATACATGAATGGTGTCTCATTACAAATGGAAAATTACGCTTGAAAAAAAATTCCTCTATTGACGTAGATGCTGACACTGAATGTCGAAGTTAAACAATTACCTGGTTTAGTTGAGTTATCGAGAACGGTGACTATGTCGAAGAGTAATTTGTCGTGTCAACGTTAATCTCCCAAACAAACTGAGGTAATAATTTTAAATCAAACACGCAGCACCGGAGGGATTAATTTATCGTTCATATATATATTTTGCAACGCGGCAACTGACGTTGACCGTAAAGCTCGATCGCCCGACGAGTGCTCACTACCTCGTTAATATTTTCAAATAATTATAAATTCAATGAGTACACAGAGTAAACAAACGCATTTTATTTATATATTCAATTTTATTCAATAATTATCAAATTAATGTATATTGACCCCAAAACTGAGTTGAATAGTGGAATTTATATTGATGACAGTATGATAAAGCCAAATATTATCTAACGCATACAAAATTAAATGAAAATATTAACAAACACATTCGGTTGTGGATGAAATGAGAACTAAAAGTTGTGCATTCGAATTAATAATTTTGATTCAAATCATTTTCCTGTTTTCATTCTCCCGCTTTTGGAATGTTTACATAAAATTATTAGACATTTAAATTCCACATTGACTATTGCACTGATAAAAGTTTTCTGCAATGAAAGAGATATATAAAATAGCTATACACGCGTATTTATATGAGAACACATAAAGTAAGGAAGAAGTGGAGACCTTGTTAAAACGTTGTCTGACGTTGCGGCGCCCGAAGAAAAATTGAATGCTATGGAATATTAGTGACAAGGGGAAGCAGACAACGGGAAAATGTCTTGCAATCAGCAACATAAGGGCTCAAGTCTTTCAGTTGTATACATATATATTTTTCATATACATGTATACTTATGTTTATATAGGTATACACAACATTGTAACATTGGAAAATTGAACTTGCACGGGCTACGAAGCACGTTTGCCAGAGTATACCGCGGATAGACAGATCGATGTAGTTTAAATGACATGATTCTTGTTGAAGATAAGGGAAAGTGCTCGCGGGAGCACCGCCAAATGGTGGCTACTCTACTTGGTGAAACGACATTGCGACGACAGGACATTGAGCCGAAATAATAAGGCGGCAGTTGTGCCATTTTACAAACGGAAATTGGATAACGATAAGTGCCATATAATCATTTCTGAAAATTTATACGCACTGTATATAAATATAAATTACACATAAATACTCATTTTTATTTTTACACTGTAAAAAATATTTTTAGGTCGTATGGACAATTAATTGTCAAGTGTAAACATCACAATTTTATCTGTGATAAAAATTATGAATGAAAATTTACAGTTTATATTGTTCTTTTGTACTTTTGGTTTTTATTTCTTCACTATTTTCCGGATCTCTTTTTTTTTTATTTTTCACTTCGTCTTTGAGCAAGACGACATATAACGACCGACGAATTTGTCGTTCTCAGTGGAATTTTCATTACGATCTCGAAACTACCGTGCTTACGACGTAATTTCAACGAAGTAATGTCAGTGCAATTTTTAGAGCCGAATATAACAACGCCGTGGCTATTCTTCTTCTAGCCTTGTAGTTATTTATTATCTATATATATATATATATCGTTTTTTTGTGCCACGTATTTCGCACATTGTCGTTCATTGTGACTGTAATCATTATATATGTTGAATTACGCAGTAATAAAAAGATGTATATAAGTGAAAAAAAAAATGAATTCGTGTGTCTATAGCTCACAAAGTATTGATTTTATATTATCGTCTACAACGAAAATTTTAGCTAACCACGAACGAGTTTTCAGGGGTTTGCGTGTTTGAAATGGTTCAACTTCAGATGTATTCTCCAACTCGGACACAAATTCATTGGAGGATGCTCGAGAGCACGCTCCTGGAAGAAGTTGCTCGAGCTAAAATTGAGGGCAGTTACCTAATCGCAACAAAACTTTGTACACTCGCAAAATTAGCTCGAGTTGTAGTACGACCTGTACACTTTGTATATGTAAACTTGGAGTTTATCATCGTATCTTTTATCATTAAATATTTCATAATGCAACTCGATGTATTCACGTGTCAATCAATGATTAATGCAACTAATTTATGTTTATTAAATACATGATGGAGTGTATACTTTGTTTATTGGTTAGATCAGTGCTAGTTGAAACTTAGTCGAGTTCGAAATTGATGACGATAAAGGAGGGAAGGTGGACAGTGAGATAGTGAGTGTATTCTCATGGTTACATCGATCGCGGCTACGACATTTTGTCAATTATTTGCTGACGTACACACATATACATGTGGATATATATATAGATATATAAATGTGTATAGATAGAAACGAGCACTCTCTAGCTTCCACTTTGACTTCCGTGTTTCCTGCCATCCAGCCATTAGAGGACAATAGATACCTATCCCATTCTCCAACTACATGAGACAACTATACTCTCATATACATTCACACACTCATCATACCGACACACTTCGTACTCATCTATGGTGATATAAATACGCGTCCACACAAGCTCACGTCACCGAACGTGTTTGAGGCCATGAGAGTGCATAAAATCTATGTTCATGTTGACATTATCGATATATCATAATGACACATTAGGGAAGACATGATTGGATAAACGCAGAAAGGAACTTCATACAGATTGATAGGAAAGTTTGACCCTTTTTTTTTCATATTTTTTGTATGATGAATTACTTTATTTGATGTCCATTTATGTTTTGCAACACGGTGAATATTTCTTCTTCTTTTTTTTGTGATTTTTGGTGTCATGTATCACTCGGTTGGAATGAAAGTGGTGAAGTTTTGTAATTTTTCAATGTATAGGAGTATTTTCGGCGGATGACTTATGAGGAGAGGGGTCGCTACTACAAGGGTTGCGGTGTTTATGAGAAGTTTAACACTCTCCGTTAGTGAGAGTAGAAGTTAAAGGGATGAATATTTGCATTTTGTGGTGGAAAATGCGAAAGTTCGGTTCAAAGGCAAAGCGACAGCGCACTTATATCATTGTTGTCACGTGTTTAAATACTTGCGTATTATTAATGAGTGAAGTATCACACTGGTAATTAATGATCGTTACTGCGGCAGGTTAATACAGGTTGAAGATGATAAAATTTTCACATACTATTTTAATATTCTAGTTATTTCGTACGGTAATTTTGTAAAATGTCTCATTTTACAAATGTTTATTTAATGCAGTTTGATTGTATGATGAAAGACGAGAGTTGAAGTTTAATTCATGTTGTAACGTTCCTTTAAATTAATAGTTTTTGGCTGATGAAGATTAAATATGAAGCACCATCGACTATTTGTGTACGAATATTTGTAATATTCTACGCGTTCACAATTGTTGATCTGTGATTGAGACCATTGAAATTGTGAAACAGTTTTTAGACTGATTGACAATCAGAGAGTACGTTGACCCGATTGAAAACTGAGATGAAATAGCTGGAGGAAATACACATTCCAATTTTTATTTAGTTGCACAATAAACAGTGGCTTTACGAATGATCCACGCAAATAGTCGGATTTTCAATTCGATATTCACTGTGGTAGTGTGAAAGATGACGAGAATTTTGGAGTGGAGACAACTCCGGTCCGATTTCTCAGAGCTCCTGAGACAAACTCATCTCTGTTCATATATAACATTGCTCTGTTATATGAACGTGAGCGAATGAAGGTGCAGTGGATGAAACTGAGGGAGAAGTGATGTATAGCATGTGTGTAAGTGAGAAGGTGAGATAGTGAAAACGGGAAAGGTGCACAGATATCGTCGTGACAACTCTATCCCATACCCGTCATTTCAATTTGTCCGGCGGATGGTCCTGACAAATATTGCGAATTCTCCAGCAACTTCTCTATCCACCCGCGCGCCCTATTACACGCGCTACTCTCGGCGAAATTGCTCGAGAGAGAGAGATACTCAACCTAGGAAGAGACTCTTATTGTTTCGAGACCGACAGGTTTATTTACTGCCCGAATAACTGCGGCAAAAGCTCGACGATTCAGTTCCTGATGCGGATCTCCAGTTTAATTGCTCTTTGTAATAGTGTGCTAATACATTTATATGTCCTTGAATATTTATATACATATTAATGGGATGGTGTAGTAGTGAAATTGTATGAGAAAGGAAGAAATGAATTTCTGCGGACGAATGCTAATGGGGTGTGGCAGAATTCCATTATTAAGATATTATTTTTGATTGATCATATAACTTTTCACTGAGTGAAATTTATATTTCCAACATCATGAAATTTTACTCCGTATTTCATTCCTCTGTTCTATCATTCCCTGCATATATGAATCCACCATGAATATTTCATATGTTGATACATTTTCCCTAACTTTTTTATCACTTTCTTCATCAACTTTTTCAATCAATCAACATTACATATTAATTGTCTCGTTCCGAATGGCTATTTTTATTTATCCACTTCCTTTCTTTTTTCAATCTTCTCATTAATAAATTTTTGCAATTGAACATTGTCAGTTCAAAGAGTTCACTACATGCAGGAAGTCTAGGGTAATATTTATTGCAACAATTGTCGGATATGTATGACAAGTTTGCTTATTGCAAGTTGTTATTGTTGCCACTTATTCTCTACGCGAAATTTAACGCGTATCATTACGCAATGGTCATGAATATGTTTTTTTTTTTGTTTCATTGTGGTGCTCCATGATGTTCAGTCAGAGTGCAACATGAGCCTAAAAAATGTACATAACAACAGCGCTGCTGCTGTATATTACCGCACTCGCTACCGCGTCACTTGCTAGCTGCTATATACAGATACATTTTCCCGAGTGGTTTGATATCTTGGATTTGCCACCGGCCTTATGACCGCAAACAAATTACTCAGGGACTCGCCACAATAATAGCTACGTTGAAAAAGCTTCCGTTGTGTGGTATTCCTTCACAGTTCCCCTCGTCTCATCAACCATGTCGATTCAGACATCGTTCTCTGCCTGTGTCATACATCAGGGTTGGAGTGTTGCTCCGAAAAGAAGGATAAAGCGTGTTGGAAAAAATACTTGTTCACTGTATGTTCAACTTTTTTTTTGAGGTATATAAATAAGTGTTGATAATTTCACGTATGATGATAACGTCCAATCGCCGGATGTATGAACGTCAACTTTAGAAATACGTGAAATTACTCCCTCACTTCATGATGGATATGGGATGGACTCGGATTTTACTGAAATATTCGGCATCAAAATTCGTTTGTTTACGTTTTGATGGAGAAAAGTGTAGACATCACACTGGGGAGATTCATTCTGAGTTGGAAAAAATTGATGGGATGTTTATTGAAAAAATTTCTAATCATATTTTTGGTCACGATGAATTGTGGGTTGTTGGGGATATTCATTTGAAATAAAATTCGATTGGATGGGAATATTACCTGACAAAGTGTTGTGTTGTCAAGTGATAAAAATAGACAATTGGAAAAATAGATTATACAGTAGATCTATAGCACTGCAGAGAAAACGGTGGGAGTTATAAGTCAGAAATAGTCAATCGCTTTGCCAATAATCAAGAAATTTCCATACTATCACAAACCGCCATTGAGCTATTTTTAGTTTATTCACGTTAAAAATATCCATTGTCTGGATTGATTTTTTTTTATTTTGAATTAATTCCATCAAAAATTTCAGCTGTTAAAAATTTATCATAATTTTCATTGAACACCTGACAAAGGAATTGCATATGACGATGATTACGTGTCAAAGTGAGCTCGACGAAATTTAATCACATTTAATAAAGACTGGACTTTATCAATCAAATTCAATTCTTCATTGCGTTGAATTTTTGAAAAATGATGTGAATAATGTTTGACTAGTTGAAAAATGAAGAGGAAAATTTTAATTATATTCTCAACGTTAAAATGATAATTTGACCATGAGTTACATATCACCCTGTATGATATGAACTTATTAGATAAACGAGGAAAGCGGATCATGCAGTTATGGAAGTCTCGTGCAGTCAACTTTGCACATATACGTATACCTATATATGAGGTTAACTAGACAGTCTTGATGTCTGATGGTGCGCGGGCGTAAGCTTCAGAGGTTACGTTATTAAAACCGTCGCCAGCGATTATCGTTGACTAATTTCACAACGCGTGTATTAAATATTTAAAATATGTCATTGGGTAAAAAATATGAGCTTACACGCGTAGTTTTATAAATATATATACGTGTATATTCATAGCAAACAGTTGAGTTTTATGACTTTTTACATAAATATATGGCGTCCAAAGGGTTTTCAACTGGCTTCCTCTCTTTTTCTCCATAACTCTCAACTTTTGTGTATACCATGTCGACGTTGCTTTGCGTTTCGCACTTTGTGAGTACTATGAACACACTGACATTTCCGTCATGACTTTACCTTTCCTTCTCTTTTACTCGCGCCCCTTTCGTCCACTTTTTATCAGCTAATTTGTTTAGCGGCGTGGGTAACGACATCTCGTAAAATGCAACTTTTCCTCATCTGACGCGCTTTACTATTTTCCACTTTCTCACAACTTCACTCGCACCTTTTCCCCCTTCTCGTTTACTTTTCACGTTGGAATTTGACCGTTGTCACAAAATACATTTACATTGATGCTTATGTATATTAACATTACTTAAGAATTAAATTATCACACGTAAACATTTTATTTCATTTAATTCAATCTCGACACAATCGCCAATACTAAATGAAGTATTTCACGTGAACGATTAATCATTTTATTATTAATACAATTATCGTTTGGACATTGCAAAATACAAATTAAAGTGTCTCTCGTCCACATATGACATTGCCAGTTTTTTTTAATTGGCACTTGAAATTTGCGTGCGAGTGTAGTCGAGTGAGTGAAAAAAAAAAAAAATGAAATTAGTGAATAAATAATAAACATATAATAATAAAAAACAAAATGTAGTACACGAGTGTCAAAAACAACCAATAAAATGCACTCGTCCTCGTAAATGTATCTACACATATTAATGTACAAATACATTTATAAATAATTCAAATATATATAAATGTGTGTGGATATATAAGTCACAGGAGTATTACATCGATGTGTCCGAATCGGAGGTAAGCACTTTATCCCCCACGTGATTATACCTTCGGCGTGACTCGAAACGTTAAACGTTACCGAAGTTTATCGTGCACGGGGTGGAAAGTGGCGGACTTTCTCTATCTCTTTTCGTTCCAAATCGCTTTCTACATGTACATGTATATACGATATAACATGGCGCCCCTCGCTCTATGGATGAAACGATCCAATACGTTTCACATCTCGTGATACTGCCACGATTATTTTCACGTCACGATTAGCATAATTAAACGTTACCTCTCGTCGGCGTACATATATCCTGTACATGGGGAGGTAACCGAGTGTGCGCAAGTAATTACGTCTTGCCGATGAAGTAAAATCACATGCGAGAATCATACTGTTAATTATAGTTAACATTTTCATGTTTTTTTTCTTTTTAATTTCATCTTTTTCACATTCCATTTTATTTATTTTCATTTACTTTATCGTAATGAACTCTTTTGCGTGCATCTATTACAACAAATACACACGCGAAGATGTATACAACATGAGCGTTTCGTTGTGACCCTAAAATTTCATATATCTCATTCGCAAATTACCATGTTCACGGTCAGTCCAAGGCCATTATTACTCTATATATATGTGTGTAAAGTTGTACATACAAACACAAGGGAGAATGGTAAATGCGGTGTGCGTGTTTAAATTTACGCTTTCGTCCAGATATTCGAACGCATTGTACAAACCAAGTGTGTTATACGCACATTGAACATGGAGTAGTATGCAAGCGGACTAGTTATCACGCATATACCGATGCCTATCGTTATGATCAGGCCACAATTTGAATAATGCTTTTCGGTAGCTTCTCTATGCATCCAAATATATACATACACATGTACAATTTGTATTCAATGATAAAATTGTTGAAATATTGTAGCAGACAATGCTGTAAAATGATGTTTCCTCTTTATATCTCTTCCGCTTTTATTTTTTTCTCTCGGTGTTTTTTTGTTTTTATTTATTCTTTTTTTCTTATTTGATTTATAATTTCCATAACCTATGCATGCTTAACCTAAGCATTTTCCATCAGAAAGGCGAGTTCTATGTAACGCAAATGCAACCACTGCTCCAGCTACCACAGGAAGCTACTTTCCAAACGGCTGAGAAAAACGCAGTGTTTGTGACTGCGTTGGATAGAGCTCGTCTTCCTGATGAAAAAGTTCTCTTTGGCGACTTCCTACGACCATTTTTGGCCGAAAAAAAACGAATTAAATT
>JABMBR010010802.1:0-41845 GCA_018881525.1 Meteorus sp. PSUC_FEM 10030008
ATATATAATTATATCCATCATTTATTCATGTATATGTATATGCATTTTTTGTTTTATGTATATAAATAAGTGTTTGTACTATAAAAAAAGTAAAATGTACGAGGAATCGAGGTCGCAAAAATGATTTAATTAACTGATCAATTTCTTTATCTCATTTCGCAAGTCATTTTTACAAATCAATAAATATTATTCAATCAAATTGTAAACAAAGTGCTCTGAACAATAATATTAGAACAATTCCTCCCATCGTGAGTTACATCGACATTTATTCATTTATCTATATAATTGATTTCTTATTTATCTGTTCGTCGTGACACGTAACATTCTTCAATTAATTTTACATACTTATATCTTTCCAAATTGTTTAAAATTATATTATACACATATGCACATGTGCCATTTACAATTATAGTAATAATGGCGAATAATCTTGAATACAAAAGACTGTTTTCTCGATTAATGTTAATTTTATTATTTCAAAGTAATAAAATTTCAAAGACTAAAATTAATGAAATAAATTAAAGAAATATTGCATCTTTGGGCCCCGATCCTCGTTGATGATTTATTACAATGCGTTTGGTGAGAATTAGGTGGGATATTTCAAGTTATATACTGTGTATATCCTATTTACGCAACTGCGCAATTGCAGTGCGAATTGTTTTTAAAAAAACTCACACTGGTAATTCTTTTTTTCATTTTGTAATCGTTATTCCATTCGTAATTGTCATTCTCTTTTCTATCCACTGCAATATCGACCATCAATGTCTTCTCGCCTATGTTCTTCATTAGTTTATCATTAAAGTTCGATGACACGAAACAAGTGAGAGTAATGAATTCACCTGGACGAATAAAATATTTATTTCCCGCAAGCTCAGTGTTCACACTGTGTGAATTCGCCATCGTCTGAATTGAAATAGGCAACGATTGAATATTTATTGAATAATTGCGATGACAAATTGGAAAATCCCTCACGGTCTAATGAATAACAATGACCACTCTATTTATTTAATTATTTATCTCTTTGTTGTGTTGTAAATTTTTCCAAAATTTTTTCATGACGATGTTTTCACGAGCTTGCTTCTTGTTGTTGACATTTTATTCATTTTCTTCTTTATTCTTTCATTAAAAATAACGCCAGGGACGGGTGACATTGTTGTTTCCATTTTTTTTTCTTGATATTCCTATTTATTTAATTATTTCAGTATATTATTGTTAATTTATAATGATACTAGACAAGGATGGCCGATTGCACTTCAGACACATGACATTTCATTTTCGTGAATTCTCGTTTGTTAATTGAGTTTTATTTCAAATTTCAACTTGTATTTTTTATTCATTTTCCGTTATTACGTTGCTTAAGAAAAATTATTGTGCCGATAATATGTTGGGTTGCTAGCAAAACCCTAAACAGGCAGTGCAAGTACGAGTGAGTCCTTAAGCAATCTCGAGGCAAGCTTCGGCCTAATATCACGTTTCGAGTCCATTGCTCATCGAATTTAATTACTTTGTCATTTATTTATTTATGTAGATTTTTTTTTGCTTCTTTTATCAATTAATAACTTATAATATGATTAGGTTTTTCAATGTTTCGTCATCTCATTTCCTCTATTTATTTCGATAAAATTTTATAGAGCACGTAAGTGGTACAATTTCCATTTTTTCTCTTATTTTTTCTTTGGCGTGAATATTGTTTGCCACTGCCATCTTCGGTTTCTTTATTCAATCTCAATTTCTATTACGTTGAGCCATTGAGAACATTTTCAACGCAATTTAGAATTCTATTCACTTTAAATGCGGGAATTGCCGTGTAACATTTTCTTTTTCATTCTTCTGTTCCATCATTGTGTTCTTTTTTCTTCTCCTTTATAATGAGTATTATTTTTTCTCTAATAACTTCTGTCTACACTTGAAGGAAAAATTATTGATTTGATCGACATTTCGAGGCCAGTAAGATATATAACGCTCCCTCGAATTTATTCTCATATATTCATTTTTTTATTGGCGTTTAAATTTTTTAAATGCAAGATATGACCTGTTACTATTTTGAGTTTTGGTTAATTCGATAGTCTTATTTATTTATTTATTCTTTCAATTAAAAGTTCTCCACACATATAAATAGTCACCGTCGAATATTCAATTGTTCCTCAACAGATGTTTCTTTTGTTTAGTTGCGCTTATTGCCGACATTTTTCTCGCTATTCGATATATCTCAATCGACTCATCTGTTCATTCTCATTCCTCTTCCTCGTAGTTGATCAGTTTGGATAATTTGTCTCTGTAGACAAATTGTTCTCGTCCCTTGCCATTTTTTTTCTACTCGTAGACAGTAATGCGAAATAACACGAAGAATAATTGTTGATTATTTCTTTTTTTTTGTTCGTCCCATCAATTTTTTTAATTTCTCTTCTCTCATCATTTCAAAACTACTTAAATCGATCGATAAAAATGTTTATTCCTCCTGTGATTCTCTACTTTTCCTCCACTACCAATGTCATATCATCAATATAGCTCACAAGGAATTCAAGAAAACGGAAGAAACAGTGTTGCGATAATTCTCGTTCGGTTTCATTTCATCAGGAATGTGAATTTCCATTCCTCCATTCTCATATCGTACAATTCAAAAGCACACGAATAACAAATGCTCGCACACGGACGCCCATCATCATTATCGTCATCCATTATTATAAATAATTAATCATTGGTCCTTCACTAAATTTGGAAATTCACTAAATAGAAACATCTTTCATTAAATTATTCATCAGCAAGCACTTTCCAAATGAGCACTTTGCCTTCTTCTGGCTTGTCTCTGTCTAAATTGATGAAATTCTGCTTTCATAGCTTGCACTCTCGCTTCAATATTATCCCTTGAATATCGTGAGGTTTGATGATGTTGCTTTGACTGTTGCTGCTTTAATTGTGGCTGTTGCTTCAATGCTGTGTGAAATTGGTGAATATGGGGCAATTGAATTGTATGAATTTGATGATGAACTGGTGGTCGCTCTTCTCTAGTAGGCGTCGACGCTGAAGTGGGTGTAGGTGTACACGATACAGGATCAAACTCGTAATGACCATCGACACTACCAACATCAACTGCTGTATGTCCATTAGTGCCATTACCAATTTTAATTATCGGCTGATTATCTTGGAGTTCAAGCCATCGTCCAAGCAGTGGTGGTGGTGGTGGTCGATATGGTGGTGGACGCCATTCAGCAACAGTAGAACCACTGCGGGAACTTTGATTCTGTTGCGATGTATTTTTACTACCAAATCCAGAACTGCTTGAACGACTTTCTGGCGATGTCTCCATATGTAAATCAGGCGACGCTGCAAGCTCTGGTGCTGATCTTGCATGTCTAGCATGACGTGGTGGTAAACGTGCACGTGGACGACCAGCAGGTTGTGGTGGTGATGATGTTGCGAGTGGTTGAACTGGTACAAAGCGTCTTGACTCAGCGTGAATAGCTTTTAATGAGGGTAATTCTTGGCTGTATCTTTGATGAAGGTGTCTTAATTGCTGATGATACACCGGCGGAGTTGGAAATGAACGTTCAATTGATGATGGCTGTCTAACTGAACTCAAATCACTTAAATACATTGTTGGACTCCATGGCACTTGGGCAGCCACAACACTTGGTGAACTCGCGAGGAAACCAGGTGATGATATTGTGCAAATTGTTGGCTGGCGTGTTAATGAATGTGGTGGCATCAAATAATTGGCTGTTGGTTGTATACCAATTGACAAACCACTGCCATCAGAGCGTAAACTCATTTGACTCGTACCAACCAATGGACGACGCCATGATGATTTCAATTTATTTTTTTTTGGTAAAAAACCACCATCATCACTGCTCGATGCATCCAGGATACTGTTGTTGGCTGAACTCAATACTGAATCAGCAATCACAAATCTTCCATCAGCAGCACGTGAGATTTTACCAAGGGGACGACCTCGCAATGAATCCGGAGTTTCAGGTGTTAATATCTCACGTAGAAGATTTAGACCTGGTACTCGGCTTTTTCTAGCTCTACAGTATAGACAGGATAACATGTTAGTAATTGACCTTTTTTCATTAAATCACAACTTAGTGAAATACATTTTCGTGAAAATATGGAATTTACCCAGAAGTTGAAAATGAAAATACTGATATACAAAATAATGAATGTTAATCAAATGCATTATTCACAATTCTCTTCTGATGAGGCAAAAAAATAAATAAATAAAACGATCTTTACATTATATATTTTGATGATACATAAAAATTCCATTTCTCGTATTTCACCAAGTCGTGACGATAAAATACGTGCAACGACCACGTTTAAAAACATATATAACGACATTTATATATTTGTATATATACTTTTATATATAAATATATTCATGTGAATGTAAAAAAACAGACTGCGAATTTAATTGACAATTAAGGATATTGGATGCAGGCATTAAAATGGGATTTACAACATGCACATGCGCATTCCTGTGCGTAATTAGGCGTGAAATGGGTGTGACAGGATTTGAGGTCAGTGGTTTTGTGTCGATTTTAAATTTTCATTTATTTTTTTCCAATTTTCATTTTTTTTCATCTCTCAATTCGCAACAAACTTTTTTTGCTTTAAATTTAAATTTGCAAACAAAAGAAAGAACGATCACTCGTAGAGTGATCATTTTTTCTCCAATCTAATTTTTTTTTCGAATGCTTTTTATTAATTTTTTTTTTGCTTTTTTTTTTAATCGTGGTAACAATTGTGGACTTTTTGGGTGCTCTCCGTTATCTTGTCACCTTTTTTCCTCCTTCGGGTCCGGCGCAGCAGGGAAAGATTTGGGAGAGAGAGAGAATTTTTGTAACACAACGATTACATTCACAGAAACAACAACTGTGGTCAATAATAATAATGATAATAATCCGATAATAATAATAATCCAATAATAATGAATGATAATAAATGTAACGATAACAATAATAATAATAACTTTAACAAATATAACACTAAATAATTTTTACTTCTAGGCGGTGTTATTAGGGAGCAAATAGATGTGTGACAATTTTCTCAAGTATCATTAAAAATTTTATGATGTAATTAAAAAGTTTGCGTAATAATAATTGAAAGAAAAATTGTGTGAGTGATTTAATTGTGCTTTTGTATATAAATTCGCTCCATTTGTAATTGACATAAATGAAAATCATTTTCTTGTTTTTGTATTCATTATTGATTTATTGGTATTTTAGCTTGGTTAGAGCAGGGCGACGTATTTCTGTTCTCTTGATTGGTTGTTGAGTTGTTTTTCTTTGCTTTTGTGTGAAAGATGGTACATTAACAACTGGTGTATCAGATGAATAATTTTTATTGTGTAAGCAGGCAATTACACGATTGTTGTAAATTATAACGATTCAATAATAAGCCAATGCAAGGCTGGAGAAGGATTGTGGAGAAGATTGGTTGTGCTGGGTAGAAATTGAGAAGTTTCCAATTTGTTATTTTGAGAGAAGGATTTTTTTGCAGTGCTGTTTTTTTTGTACTCTTGTGTGATGGCGAATATTGTCACACCCAACATAATCAAGTTGATTATATTGGTGTAAATGATTTATTTTTATTTGATTGAATGAGTGTTTGGAAGCTTCTCAATTATTGTGACATGAAAATAGTTCGAAATATGAGGGAAAATGAACAAATGAATAAATAAAGTAGCATGGTAACCGAATGACTGATATGAAAAGCTGCAAAAAGCAATAAATGCTATAGATGTATATGATAAATACACAGATATAAGGGGAGAATGATGAGGGTGGTTATTCGTGAAAAAATTATTATCGATTATCGAATTTCAATATTTAATGGTCGATACACTGACTGGTGGTACTTTGCAAACAGAACAATAAAAAAGCGTAGACATAGAAGGAAAGTGGAGAAGAAAATGGAGATGAAAAAGAAAAGTGGGTGATTGGGGTGAGTGGGTGGTTTGGAAAAGACAATGAAAATCCGGATACCAGCTGGTGCACAGGAAAAAAGGGTACCTACTTTTATTCTGTGCGGTGTTATGAGTGTATTTCATTTTTATTGATCGTCTAAAATTGAGAAACTGAAACGGAATAAGAGACGAATAGTAATATCGAAATTCACAAATTGCAGCCGTGCCAATAAAAAAAATTACACGAGTTTCATGGTATGTGGTCGCATGAAAATAAAAATGTGCGAAAATAAAAGTCGTAAATTACTTTGGAGTAGAAAAAATTGTTGAAATGCATTTGCTGCAATCATTCGCTTAGATCCAGTCAGCTTTTGACATTTGATAGGAAAGCAAAGTGATGTTGGTATGAACGAATATTTGAAATATGTACCGAAGAATCGATGAATAACAGTAATCAAATACTCAGTTGGAAATTTTGGATGCAAAATTTTATGCATTTTTTCATGACTGTTAAAAGGGAACAATTTGTTTTTGGTGGAATTTCGTACTATGGTGGTTTCAGTTGGGATGAATTGTTAAATATCTACAACAGAATTGAATTTCCGTCTAAAAATTTCAATCGAGATGGAATGTTTGTATAAACTTCCTGCAGAATAATAAATTCTTCAATGATTGAAATTAATGTTACAGAAACAAAACGAATCCTCCAAAAATATCAGATAAAAAATTGACAAAATATATTCGAACAGAAGCCCAACTGAAACTCCACCATTCAGTAGATCAAAATCAAATTTCTCTCTCGACATTGTTCAAAAAAGCAAAGACACCAAACGAAGTTTCTCATGATCAAAACTACGGAATGGATAAAAATAAGCAGCAGAAATGATAAAAATGTTGAAAAACGATTGCGACCACGAACACGTTGAATCTCGTGAAAGGAATGAAAATATCTATGTACTCCCTAGGCCGCCGAGCGAAGGTAGTGGGTACTGACTGGAAGAACTAGTGAGTCCTAGCTGTTTTTTTGCCTGTATTTGCACATCTCATCTACATGTCATGACAATCATCCTAATGCAGTACTTTTGACAGTAGGTATTGGTAGTGGATGAAGAAGTAGTAGTAGTCGTAGTAGCAGTAGTTGTAGTGTAGTATTAATTAGTAGTAGCAGTTCACTAACAGTAGATTTAGTCCTATTTTTGCTGAGCGGGGTCTCGCATAAAATTTTTTCAATCATTGACATAATTTTTCGTTTGGTATTTTGTTTGTTGTTTTTCTTTTAAATATCCTTCACTATTCTCGATCGATCTGTCAGTTTCGATCAGTCTGACATTGGTCTGGGTATTCAACTTAATATTTTGAATTATTTTTCTGCTGATTTCGTTATTTTTTATATTATTCATTTACTTTATCTCTGTATATTCATTTAATTTAATTCAATTTATTTATTAATTTCTGTTTTTAGCGGAGATTAGGCTTACTGTTCCGCCTCTCAATGATAAAAACGCTCTCGTAATCTCGATTATCGAGATGGAGTGCGTGATGATCACGATCACGATTCAAGGGAGCCTCGTGGACCTGCTCCGAGGTGGCAGTGACTGGGGTTACTTGCGTAGGAAGTGGTTGATGAAGAGGTTGTGGTTGCGGGTTCAACGGGCTGCAACGGGTCAGCGTCGACACTGACTCGCCGCACGCGTTTAAGTTTGTCGACCTACAGAACATAACAGAGAGAGGACAGATGGAAAAAACACCACGTGGTGTTTGCTGTTTGTTCAATCGAAATTTCAACATAAAATAATATCAATCGTTTTTTTTTATTTTCTTTTTCTTTTAAGTAGCAAATAATCCATTCAAAATTGCTCCGCAATTCAGTGGGTGATTTTTCATTATTAGATCAATTTGTATTTGAAATTCCTCAACATCACCACTCCATCAGTGAAGTTTATATTTGTCGTTAATATTTTTCTTGTATCTCTTGAGTCGAAAATTTTTTCACTGTATCAATCGAAGCAACTTTGTTTTCATTTTTGCTTAATCATTTTGTTATCCTTCGTTCTAAAAATTACTCTCCAAGATATTAATCTGTATTTGAAGTTTGTTCATAGGAAAAATTAGTTTTCACAGCTCATACAGTTTCGTTGGTGCTGTATTGGAATTTATTCAATCTGTCTGACCAGAACCGAAGGATAATTAAATTCCTTGCAGTGGCTGAACCGTCCAGCCCGTTCTGGATATTATGAAGGCACATGGATGATATTAAGAACGATGAACGATAAAGAAACAAAAAGAAGACGGAAAATAAAAAAGACACGAATTTAATTGAATGAGAGAAAGAGGAAAATGAAATTACGCCAGTGATTAATTAATAAATGTTAGAGAGAGAGACAGTGATTAAGAGATAAAGAAAAAATTTAAGAGAACATTTGACGAATAATAAAAATCAATTTTAATTGAATTGATGCTCGCGACAAAAGCAATGAAAAAAACATGAAATGGAGACAATGAGAAATTTTTCAATTGATTTTATTTGACGATTCTCAAGGCAACAAATAATAAAAATTGCGAATATGAAATATAATTGAAATAATTATATTGCGAATTGTGATAATGATCCAGAATAGGCATCACTGCAGTCGTATTGTGGACTTTTGGATGCCGTACAAATAATAATTTGCTCGTCAATATTTAAATTATCAATTTGTTTTACATTTTTAAATATAATTCCATTTGTTTCTACTCCGAAATTCAAACTGATTTTGTGATTGCGTGCTGTGTGTTGAAAAACGAAGGGACGTCGCTGCGTGCACGAGGAAAACGTGATTATAATAAAAAACGCGAGTGCAGTGATATTGATTTTCGTTAATTTCAACGTCGAATAAAATTGTTTACTGAATATTTTCCGTGTTCGTTATATGTATTGATGATAATTGGATAAAAATAAAGAAAAACAATTTTAATATTCACTACGTCGCACTCCAACCTCGTCCAAAATACCTCTGCCGCTGCGGTTTAACCTGCCGCTATCAATTTTATAAATACAATAATTTCTAAGGCTCACTGTTTCCCGTAGATGAGAAGATAAAAACTCATGTTCATCATTAATTTATAACAATCTACTTTTCTCTGTTATATTTCTCTCGCTTCTAATTGGTCATTGAATCTGATGCAATTATTATCCAAGTACTTTCACCCAATATTTTTCATTATTTTATCTTCCATCTACAATGTTCGCATATAGATACTAATTTAGTATTCATACACGTGATGATCATCATTTTGTTTTTACTGTCAAAACAATTGTTATTCTCTTTCTTTTTCTCTTCTTTTTTTTTCAATTCTTGCTCTTCAGAATTTTTTATTTTTCTAAATTTGATTGTGATAGGTATCGTTAATACTGTGGTGCTTCGGTGGCCTATTGCTCGGGGACTTAGAAACTAACTTTACTATATAGAATCACTAAATCATAATTTATCAGGACCACAAACAATTGAAATTGATATTGAGCTTGGGAATTATTATTGTTGATTATTAATTACAGATAGATTTTCATTTGAATTAATGATTCCGCATGGTCGTGATAATGTATGATAGATAATCCACAATCCCGTGGGATGTATGGATAAATTCATTATCATTTGTTCATATTTTTCATTTGATTGGAAAATTTTTTCGTCAATTATTTCATGAGAAAATTGATTTATTAATTTGATGAATTGTATGAATATGTGAAAACTTACTTTTTCAAAGGCACTGTTCCCTGGGGCCCCTGCCCTGCCCCATTGCGAGCGTCGGTGGGCCTGCAGGCTACCAGATTATACGCTGAAATCAGTTCTATAATTTTACAAAAACGTGTTAATTAATCATTCATTATTCAGTTGGTCTTGATGCATCAATTTTAAACATTTTCTATTCATATTGGATAAAGTCCTTCAATATTTTATGTTACAGGAGTATTAAAGTTTTCTTTCATTGATAAACTGGCATAAGAAATAAATATGACTCTCACCTTTCTCCTGTTTTCGTCGTTTCCGTTTGTTACATATTTTGACCGCGCATATACTGAGAATGATGGCGACGATGAAGAATAAGATACCACCTACAACTCCGGCAGTGATGGCCTTGTGTTTGACGCGTGCTGGTACTGGAAATTTTACTAGTTCACTTGCGCCATGTGTTGTTGCTGCATTCGCAAGCACTTGGAAGTAATACGTCCTACCACCGACCAGATTTTTAACTGTAACATAACAAGGAGATGATTTAGCATCATTCCTTATCGTATTCCTAGTCCTAATTGATCTTCAGATATTGAAACTTCCATCGAACTTCAACTTTTCTTCTCAGATAAACTCGTTATAAACTGAATCGCTTCGTACTTTGCGAAAGTTGTGATTATGTGACTGAGATCGAACACTCAATTCATAATGGATATAGTTACGCTTCTATGAACTTCACGACTGATCAAATATCCACCAACTGAGAATTAACATCACTTGATAAGTTTACCCAGATAACTCGTTTCTTCGGGTCGAATTTGTCCTTTATTGAGCAGTTTCCAAGGTCCATCTGTTTTATACTTGATATCATAATATTGAATCAAATGACTTTTCTCCAATGGATGTTGCCAAGTAATTAAAAATCCATTGCTAATTTCAGTCACAGTGAGATTCCGTGGAGGTCCTGGTCTCGGTCCAGCTGTAATGAAAAATGAAACGAAAAAACATAGAAGAAGAGAGAAAAAAAAAGTTCTATACTTTTCACTCTGAAAATCAATCAAATAATCCCTCACTTCCAATTCGATTAAGAAATATTACTGCACATTGTTCCAATTGAAAGTGAAGGAGAAAAAAATAGAGAAGAAAGAAAATCGGAGGTATAAAAAGAAAAAAAAATGAAAAGAACTCCACATTCCAATTACTTTCATCGATTCTCGTAATTGAATATTTATGTCTATATATCAATATATACAGACATCAAATTGTGGAACGTGAAATAAACCGTAATCACTGACCGTAAAACATTTCAGAGAGTGATATAACGAGGAATGTTCTTGCGCGCGTGGCCAAATGTTTGGCCATCAATATAAAGTTATTTTCGTATGGCTAATAACGATATTGCTCTTCTGAAATAATAAAACAATACTCTCCTACATCAAATCAACAATTGTAGCACGTATTGTGATACTTTCATGAGAACGCAACGAATTGTAACACTGTTATACGAGGAATAAATTGGACGAAAGAATTCTATTTGATTTTATACTCTCATTATTTTTTTCGATACTTCCAATTAAGGATTAGTTTTTTCGTTGGTACTTTGCAAGGAACAGATAAAATATTCACGTTCATGCAATATTCCCACATATTCCCATGCAAGAACTGGTTCCTTGGAGCCAAATTCTTCATAGTACATATAAAACTATTTCATGAGAATTTTATCTCCATAAACAGAGAGATGACAAAGAAAATTATTCATTGTACACATCTGTAATAACCATTCTTTCAACTGTATCGTTGAGCTCACCATTATGATCAGATGTGATACCACCAGTGTTTGTAGGTGTTGTCGCAGGTGGTGCGATTCCTACATCTGTAAAACAACCAAGGAAATTTGCATCAGTATCACTATCGAAAATTTTTTATAGAATGAAGAGCAATTACAAAAATAGGAGGCGAAGAATTTGAGAATGAGTGTTAAATGAGATTGTCATTAGTGGAATCATCTCATCTTACCGAGTGTTCTTATTGTTGTTATTTTACTTGTCATATTGTCGCTGATGGCATTTTTCCCAACTACCTGAAATTCATATATAGTTCCTGGTGATAAACTATTGATCGTAACTGAAGTACTGCCCGAGGGAGTTACTGGAATTGGAGATCTCCAAGATTGCGTGCCACTTTCTCGGTGCCTGTCAATTAAGAAGAAATATACAATATCGAATAATTCACTCCGAATTGAAAGAGAGGACAAGTTCAGGCACTTCATTATTATTTCAATTAACAAAAGAATGACAAAAGTCGGAATTTTTTATTTAATACTCACCAAATTGTATAATCTTGCTTGTAATCAGGACCCCCAGAATATCCTGGTAACCAATATAATGTCACCGAAAATTGTGATGGTGTACCAGTGACATTGTAAGGCGCATGTGGTTGAGATCCCTCGATGATCAATTGTGTGGATGAAACAATTGTTGCGACTTCATTTGATGCAACACACTGATAATAGCCAAAATCCCCACGACGTAAACCCTCTATCGTTAAATTTCCACCAACAATTTTAGCTCTATTTCGTTCCAATGGACCACCATTTCCCTAGACACATTTTATAATACCAAATTTTAATTGGATTCAATAATGAATGAACAAATGAATGGATAAATAATAAATCATTTCATGATGACTGAAGGGGAGGTCGCAATTGAAAATATCGTTATTAAATCGCTCGTGATGATGTGGTTGTTCGTCGCATGTATGTAAATTAATCCCCATGTTTCCACTGCTTTGAAGCGCGACTTGTGACGTTTTATCTGACAGGTTTCATTGAAAAATTTTAAACATTGACAATGTGGCAATATGTGCTTTGATATTCCTGATATTCGAATCCTCTCCTGAAAATACCTCCCATGGCAAATATTATCAAACTATTGAAACTGAATTGACATTCAGTTTTTGAAAGAATATAAAAACCTTGTGATAGATTTGAAAGATCATGTGTTCAACCGATTTTTATGCCGTTTCAGTAGTCCAATTCATCGAGTACCAACATTGACAAAAGAGAAATATCAAAGAAATGAATTCCCAATTAACTATCAGTTGATGCTTTTTTATCGGTTTCTCATCGTAATGGAATAAAAAATCTCATTCAAAACCAATCCAGTCACATCACTGAATATATTTTGAATTCGGTGGTGAATAAATACTGAATAGGTGCAGTACTTTTATGGCATGAAAATCTATGTTCGAATCTTCCGAAATCTTCTGGAATTATCTAATTACAACTTTTGTAACAAATAGGATTATTCCGTCAGATTTTTCATTCATCCACAATTAGGTCCGAGTACTATCTTGTATGCAAAACGATATCATTCCATCCTAACTTCAGCCTTCCATGCGAATGTCAACCATTATTTAAAAATAGTTTCGTGATATGAAAGTCAATGCGCAATTTCGCAGGTTTTGTCTCGTTATTACATGGATAAATTCACGAAATAATTGAACGACTTGACAAAACGAAAGCCGATTGTGAATTCCGAAATCATATAATGCAAGTCTCACACGCCTGTTATTTTTAAACCATCGGTTAGATAGGAAATTATCAACATTCGTCAAAACTTTCGATTCTATGCAATATGCGATCAAAAGAACTCTCTAAAATTGAACCTTTTCGAAGGGATGCCATATCACATCGTCAGAGAAATGAAGTGAAGTGTATCGTGTTAAATCTCTATTTTTTCGTGATCAGAAAAAGAGATATAGAAGCCATTCCATCACAACCTAGCGAGAATTGATCTGGCAAATGGGAGGGGTATTTCCAGAGTCATTACGATATGGTGATTTGTAATTAATCAGAACCCGAAGTCAAAAATAAATGTGGGACAATTGAACGAATGATGTGAAACGATATGGCATCATCAAACTAGCCACTGATGTCACAGTCATGAATGTACATTCGTGCTTTCATCATGATCATGATTATAGTTTGCCATGATTTGTGTAAAAGTATACATCTGGCATTCATGAAACATCACGATTATGATAACACCACACTGCGCTCTTTGTAGAGAAATTTGGTGAACGTGTGCAACATTTTCCTGGATCCATTTGTAAAATTGAATATCATGCTGTTCGTATTGTACAGTCAGTAAAGAGACCATTTGATGTTGAATTGGAATTGCTCGAAAGTTTTCTCGAGGCAAGATATCATTCTCATATTGTTCCATTGATTTGTGCTATAATCATTATCACACTCTACAATGAACGAATGTGTATAATCACTTCTTATATGGAATTTCTCCATGGATTTATTGTTCGAGATGGCTGTGCAATGATGAAGACAATTCGAATAATCGACTTAATGATACACAACTTGAACTGAGATGCTTTCATCAATGATGAACACACCATAAGCTCTTGTAAATTAATCAGTAAATATCTTTCTGAATTCAATATCGTTGAGTGTAACTAACCTCGTCCATGCAGGAATTAATCGTGTTATAAAACAACAAACAAGATAACTTCAACGTGTTTGAGAACATGAGGGAACTTTGTTCTATGTATATTAAAGGAAATTGTTGGAGAATTTGACTTTCGGACGTAGATAACAGTTCCAAACAGTTTGCAGCCATCACCATGGCTTTGTCAAACGCTCAAGTGTCATTCAGGGTTAACCGAAGCTGATGTGAAACAGAGTGGCTGTATATCAACGGAATGATCTCGATGGTGGTGATTAATTAACAAAAATTGATTCTCACCCTTTGCCATTGTATTATCGGTTTTTCTGTTCCCTCAGCTTCTTGTGCGTCACACATCATTTCCACTGTGTCACCAACTTTTCTTTGATACATCGGTTCAGGTTCCAACGTAAATACTGGTGGATTACGAACAAGAACTTCCATTGGTCCAGAGCCTCCTTGTGTACCATGAGCATTATAAGGCGTGCACGTATATTTTCCCTGATGATTTTCGTTTACTCTGGTAAATAATAACGAGCCGTTGTTCATTATAACAATATCTTTAGTCTGATAAGGCTCGAGCAATCGTTTATCTTTTGTCCATGTCACATATTGTAAAGGTGGATTGGCTTTTATGTAACATTGAACTACACCAGCCAATCGAAATGGCAGGTATTGTAATGTAGGCGTGAATGTTACTTTAGCTGGATCTGAAATAAGAAAAAAAAATCATTAAGCCATTATGATGAGACCTTTTCATTATGATATTGGAGGAAGCTTCAGGGAGGTGAACTGAATCACAGTTTACGATTCTTTGCTTCCTCGATGTGCTGAACAGGTCTAACAACAGAGCAGATGAACTAGTGATTCTTTTATTGTAATTATTGTGAAAGGTTGTGCTGGGTCGCACAACCCAGTGTTTTCCCACCCATTGTTTTCGAATCGTGAAAGAATGAATCACGATCGGTTACTAACTGAGATCCAGAGAATGATTGAAATGTGACAGTAACTTTGCTATGAAAATCTTCAATTGATGTCACTCTCAAAGTGATTATTCTACGTATCCATATACTATTTGGTGGTTCTATTCGAAAACTTTATGTCATAGAAAATAATTCTGGGGTATTTTGTCATAAATGTATCACCAATCTAAACTTTAACAGTTGGCTATGAGAAGTGCAAAAATAAAACAATACAAAAATCAATTTATTCTAAGAAATTTCGAGAACCCCTCCGATCATAATTGTCAATATTACAAGGATGTCCATCGGGAGCTTTTCCATGCAAGATTTGATGTTGGGTGAAACGGCACCCCTGCCATTTTCGCACGTTTGACACCATTTCTGCGGCGATTCAACTCAGGAGAGTATTGAAACAACACGAACACGTTGACATCTACATGCACAACATCACAATCGCTAATTGAATATACATGAGAATAATACTTACACTCAACGTTGAGATAGGCAGTAGCACTTTGTGGTTCACCAATGCCATTAGTAACTTCACATAAATAAACACCCGAGTCATCGGCGCTTACTGGATTGATGACTAAACTACCATCTTTTTTAATAGACACTCGAGTATCCAATTCAGATACTTCAGTAACTGGTGCACCCTCACGAAACCACCGTACCGTTACATTACCAGGTTGTGCTTTAGCTTCGCATGAAAATTGAACTTTTTCACCCTCTGGTTTTGTCTGATTCGTTGGTGGTACAATGATGATTGCTCCGCCTGTAATCAAGTTTTGTATTTTATTATTCTCCCCTTTCATTTCATTCATTTTCTTGCCTTCTAGTTCACCTAGTTATTATTCTCACTCTTTTATTTCGCATTCCAACAAAGTTATTTTCGTTGTTGTTTTTTTTATTTTATTTCATTGTGTATTCTATGTATGTTGACTCGGGAATATAAAAAAAAACGTAACATAAAGAAAATGAAAAATAGTGAAAATAAAATGGAGAATAGATAACTTTTCGTCTTTCTTCATTCGCCTGAATGTTTTTCTTTGTTTCATTGCAGTTGAATTATGAATTGATATGTTTTTCTAATTGCATATTCAATATTGTTCCTGTTGGTGAATTATTGTAGGAAAATATGTGTTACTGTATGAGAAGTGGAAATAGACATAGTAATTCTCTTGAAGTAAATGCGAATTTTATCGCTGCAATTTCTCTCTTACTTCATCTTCATCTATTCATTAGTATCGACCCAGTAAGGAAATATATTGAACAATAAATGTTTACGAGCGCAGCGAGACGAATGGATGCGCCGTTGATGTCTTCTGTCAATATATAAATTGTAGATAGAGTGTAATTGCCAATGAAGATTCATTTCAATGAATGAATTATGTATAAGGAGGAAGAGAAAAGTAGGAAATGGGAAGAATGATTGAAAACATAGTTACTTTTTTTTTCTTTACTGAGAAAATACAGAAATTCATCCAAGAGAGAATGAAATTCAATATTCATATTTGTATTCAGATGAATTTATGTAAAATAGTTGGACGTGTTGGTGGAATTAAAAGTTTTGGAATCTATTTCAGCTAGAAAGTAAATTGAAATTCGACATCTACAATCAAAAAGTTATCCTCCGATTATTTCGTTAGTATTTTTGCTCCTGAAATTTATGATTCAATTCGACTGATGAGATGACAAAATTTGTGCACTTGATGAGAGGATGATGATCCAAAACAATTTTCGTATGAGTTAGGTATAGAATTTCATCAGTGAAAATTGCAGCAATTTCGACCTTTTCTATCTTCATCTCAGAGCTCACGTACAAATCTTTCCATTAGAAATGTGATATTCAGTGCGGATGAAAGGAGAGTATAGCCATAAGAGGATGAAATGAAATACATTTTCAAATAAATAGATTTACCAGCAATGACAACACGAGCTGAATGACTGATTTGACCCTCTCCATTTCTTGCAATACACGTATAATCGCCAATGTCGTCATTCTTGATTGACGCAATTCGTAGTTCCGTGCCCTCGTTAAAAATTCCAATGGTATTCGAGGTCGTAACAGGATTGGCATCCTTGTACCAAACTATTTCCGGCGTCGGTGTACCCTCCGCTTGACAGTTTAATATAATGGCATCACCCAGATTGACATAAATCATTTCTTCAGGCGTCATTGTGAAACGTGGTGGTGCTAAAAATTGATAAGCACAGAGAAAAGAAGACAGAATCAATTTGAAATCTCACTGAATCTCTAAATCCTATTCACGTAGAGGAAAAACACGAATGAAAATATTACGGAAATGTCATGAAATTTCATTCTGTATCGACAACATCAATCCTTGAATATTTATAATGCTGCACCATGAAGAATCTAATGAGGGAAATCCTCGAGGGAATTCCAATTATTCACTTCTAGACTAAACTATTTTTTTGGAAAAATGGAAATAGTCCCCATTGAAATTCACAACTCTCTGAATTATTAGCGAATCGAGGAACAAATGGATAAGAAAGACTGTCTGACATAGACGTGATCTTCGTGATAAAAATTGAAAAAGAGCCAATAACTCATTGTATCAATACAGACTTGTTGAAAAATTCTGCTTCATCGTCAATAAATCTTTCTGACAATAATCAAACACCAATTGCAATGAAGATACATCTAGGAATATCTATATCTATTAATAATAATATGAGGTAGAAATTGGAACAAACCATGGACATCTAGATGAAACCATGTACCATTCTTTGGACTGTTCGGTGATCTATTGAGGAAGACAACCTTGCACTCGTACCATCCCTGATCGTTCTCTTGAATATTCGTGAGATTGAGACTGGCAATACCATACGGTGAATTAGGACTGACTCTCGAAACTCGTCCTTCATAGCCTTCACCACTGTGAGTTGGATACGACTCGTACCAGATGTATATTGGTATCTCCTGCCCCTTACACCAAACACACCAACACACATCATAAACGATAGAATTCACAAATAATTACATGTTTGCCAAGCTGGTGCAAGCTCATTAAATATACTCAGCCAAGCTCATTAAAGCTTTGGTTTCTACCTTTACATAAACACAAATTAAATTGTTCAATGTATTTATCTGCGGGTTCATTATCATTTAGATAAATTGTTGACAATAATTGGTTTAAATTTGTATTAATTCATGTTGGTTAAATGTTCACTTGCACCAACCTGTTATTGTCTATAAAAATAATGAGCAAATGTGATGCAGCAATGCATGACAGGGGTGTGACATCCGATGAAAAGCACGTGTGCTACACCACCGGATACCACAACTATTTTTTTTTAATGGAAGCCTTATGATTTTATGTAATGTGATGGGCATTTGGTTTTGATGGAAATCTACAGTTGAGGATTTTCATTATTTTTTTTTGTGTCTCATGTTATTGTTCAGTTGAAACTATCACGTTTGAACGAAAGTTATCATGAAGAATATTGAATATATCATAGGACAATGAAATATCTTTTTCATTATTTATTGATAAGGAAATTTGATGAAAAGTTCGTTATCCAGATAGAATAATTTTTTCTAGTGATAAATTCAGCTGTAACATTTTTATTTTTTACATCACTTTCATCCATCGTTCGAAAAAACTTGAGACCATCTAAAGCACAATAAAATTCTCTTGAACCATTCTCCATTCCACGAAATTCTCAACTGTATATTCGACCAACCACAATGTATCACAACAGATATAATCGATATGCAACGATAGCTTTTTGCTCCAACATGCTCTCTGACTCCTATTTACTTATTTCCGTACATTCATTTTCATCCATCTAATGCACTATGATATTATTCTTTCATTTTATTTTTATATTCCATCTTTTGCTTCAACCAATAATAAATATAAAAAATGACTATGCAATTATTGCGCACAAGTGCACTACAATAACTTATTTGCATGCTCGATATCAATTGATATATATTTTTATTTATTTATGGGTATGTTCGTATCGAATGAAATCAATAAATAAAAAGTAGAAAAATAAATGAAACAACGAAAAAATATATTTTTCTTTGCACGTTGATCAATATGATTTATGATAAATTCATGCTGTCACAATATCAAACTGTATTTTATCAGTATCAACGGATCTCTCCAATGTCTCTCATATCTGTTGTATATTAGATATGTATAAACATTTATCTATATGTGTTGTTACATTGATATTTGACATAAATTCTATTTGTAGTCTGGCCTACTTGCAACGATCGAATTCAATATTAATCGGTTGTGACGCTTTCTATGCTCGATATGGATGTTACCCTATGCGAGGTATTTCTCTCACTCTCCCTTCCTCTTTACCCGACACTATCTATGTACTGTATCCATTACATTGCACTCCGTCAATAACGGAAATTACATTGGCCGCCACGAGATTATGCGCCATTGCATTGTAGGGATGAATACAAAACACATGAGAACGTACTTGACGAAAGATTAACATTGTTGATGGGTGGTGAAAATGAAGGTTTTTATGGATTGCTCACAATTCTTGGAATTCAATTGATCAATAAGTGGAAGAGTTCGAATATTTTTAGTACGATAAAATCAGGGATTTTGGTCTGAGTTTTTTAGAAAGATTCCTGAGAAAATTTGATCTGGTCTTCTGCAAATGATTCGTTCTCACTGTTTGATTTCATTACTTTTATCAAGAGCGTCGTATCGGAATGATTTTAGTTCGGAATGTGAATGGAACTCTGATGAGTATGAGAATATTTTTTATTTTTGTTCCCGATCGATAGAAATGATGAAATTCACGACGCCGTGACGGTGAAACTATTGACTGAATTGTAGTTAGATTGCAGTGATGACTCCACCATTAATTTTTCGACAAGTGATAAAAACTCTCGAATTGTAATAGCGTCGGAATTTTATAGGAAATATAATTTTTAATATTCGTCATTTTTTAAAAAAAAAAAGCAGAAACCTCTGATTCAAAAACGCTGTTTCTTCCGCCCTGAATGTCTGATTTCTGTTCTCTCCCGACAAATCCTTACATTTTATTTCCATTACTATTACACTCTCTTATCGAAATGGCGTGTGAAGATAGTGAGGGGGTGAAAATAAGGGTGAGCCAAGAAGAAATGGCAAAATAAGCTCAGCTATTAGGGTCGAATGACGGTTGGAGGTCTGTCAAGTATGCAATTCTCGTTAGACAAATTTTTTATTTCCACTACTTTTTCTCCTTCACTTTTCGCAATTCTTTTTCATTTTATAACTCATCCCTTAACGACGAGTAAATTGACTTGGGTCTGAACTCCACTCTTACATAAATAATTTCCGTAACTCAGTGACTCTTGTCATTAACTATACTTTTACCGATGTCGTATCGCAAATATAATAACAAAATCATATCGTTCCGCATGAAAGGATATCTATACTTCATCCTATTACATAGCAAAGCATCGGAACAATAAGTCTCAAAGTACCAATTGGATTAATCCGATTATTTGCTTCGTTTTCACATTTTTTTCCTATCCTCCACTTGTTCAAACTCGTTAGAAAATGATTCAACTTTATACTTCCATAATCGCCAATTTACTCATTAAAAATTAAACATCATTTTGAACATTTATACCTCAAATTTTTTTCTCAAATACGTAAAACAATAATAACAGATGAATACAATCGATGAATCCAACGATCGCGAATGTTTGAAATCAATTTATTGAAAATAATAGAATGAAGAACATAAATAATAGATAAAATTAGAAATTGTCAACAACCCTCTGAAAACCTTTTCAAGCCAACCGCAAAAATGTTGAATAAAAAACTAAAATTCGGAATTGTTGCCGTTATATCAGATTGAAAACCGGATAATACACATTGGAAGAAATTCAACATTTCTTCTACTCGTACATCAATTGAAACACACGCCAGTTGATAAAGTATCATAATTGAATCCATAAACGAGAGCGTATGGCATATCCACTCAAAGCCCCTTGAACCCATCACCCTGTTCTACCCCTGAAAAATACACCGCATCAAAATTAGATCCATTGACAACAATGAAAAAAAAAAAAAAAAACAATGATACGAACTATAACCAATTAAGGTGGTGGAGGTGTCAAGATGGGGTTAACGAGTGGATCCATCGTGTTTGTCAAGGAGGTCGAGTGGTGTACAGCCTTTTTTTTGTATCCACCCTTGATATTCACCCTTTTTCTCGCCGCTATTGGTATTCTCAAATTGGTTAGCACCAAAATATAGCGGCGCATAAATATATACAGGTGAATATGGCATACATTCATTGTGAAGGTGGAGATGGAGAGGGTGCACCAACCCTGACACAGTCGAGTGAGCTTTTCCACATCCCAGTATAGTCTCCAATAGCATGAGCTTTACATTATGCACATGTGACCTCTTGGTATGCTCAAGATATTCTGCAAAGTGGCGGTTAGGTTATGTTGCACTTATATCTTTCGTTCTATTTCATTTCTATTCTGGTGGTGGGCACTGTATGCTGCACTTTTGCCCCATTGCCGACAACACAAATGGGTTATATACCTGCAACCAGCACCGCCACCACCACCACCACCACCACCACCAACACCAACGACACCATCTACGTCATCAACTCTACCGCAACCCAACTCAAACCACTATGACCTGAGCTTATACACAAGGCCGCGAGAGGTGCTCACTGTACTATTTTTAAGCCAACTGCAGGTTAACCGGCTAACGGCCAATCGATATTTCATCGGATAGAGTTGGAGCGGTGTCTCTAAAAAATTCTTAATGGCTCTAATATTGGAAATTCGGGAGAGAAATTCTTGTTATAAAATGTAAATTTGACATGTAACAGAGAAAATCGTGATACGATTTTCATTCATTTGCGAATAAACTCTGATTCGTCACTGCGATGAAAATAAATTTCAGAATCATCTTCAAGTGTGAGAATCATCTCATGTCAAATTTATCAAATTGAATTGTAAATTATTCGTTCACTTTTCTTCTTCATTCTTCTGAATATTTCACGTGACATAAACCGAAGCAAAGATAAAAAGTCTACATTTTCTTTCATTTATTTTCCACCGCTCCAGCCTCTTCTGTTCTCTCCTCCTCTTGCAATATGTATACTCTAAAAAATTGACATTTTTATTCTCTCGTTGAATTAAAAAAAGACGAGAATTCCACACAAAACCTGTATAAACCTGCATAATACCATTTTTCTTCCTATTCCTTCACATTTTCTTCCATTTATATTTTATAATATTCCTTTCTTCATTCTTTTACGTGACATCTTGCTGCAAATTAATTACCAGAGATGAGAGAAATGGGAGAAGACGCGGGTGGACAAAACTGCCAGTGAAAAAGAAGCAAAGAGAGGAGAAACACGTCTGATCCGGGTTGGTGAACATCGGTGGAATTTTATACGGGCTTTTCTCTTTTTCATTCGCGAGCGCTCAACCCAAACCACCAAAAGCCACCAGAGCGCAAATAAAATGCATTCCCGTGTTTGCCCGTTGGCCATTGCAACTGGCTATTCGCATACATACACATACACACATTTTATAAACGTGTACAACTTGTGTATATAGTTACGGAGCGAATGTGCACAAGGCCACCGTACTGCCGTCCACTTTTAACCCCTGACCCGACATATTGATATAGTTCACTGCATTTCCTCCTTCTTGTCCATTTTTTTTTCTCTGTTTACTCATTTTCTCATTTTTATTATTTCTATTCTTTGTCGCGTTATTTTTTTTCTCTAGTCTCTCCACTACTCTTGCTCGCATACACACCCGCACTCACACGCCAAGTACACTCTTCATCCTCTCTCAACTATGCACGAGCACGACCAAAGGGGGTCGGTTCGACTCTGTAAATTACATGAGATTGAAAAAGCAACGTTCGCTGGATGATTGAAACAACAAAATTCGTTCATTTATTTCGCAATGAGATTGATACGTTTCACTTCGCATTTCATTTTTCGGTTTTGAATGTTCAGACCAGACGATTTGTATTTGATAAGAGTGAAAAGAGATGGAGGAGAGAGAAATATTTGTCATTGGCAAATGACAAGTTATTTAATGCACCAGTTGTAATTATTTATGTTGCTGATGTTTTTGGTTTTGTATCTGTTTTTTGTTTCGTTTTTCAATGGTTAAATACATTTACACACGATGAATTCAAGTGACGTTGATAAGTTTTGATGGAATTTTATGGCACAGTGAATAAAATACAGATTGCTTGCAATCAATATCAAGCGGAACGTTAATAGATGAGGTGAAAAAGTGGGTTGGTGAGCTTAAATACCCCCCTCACGCTTCATCTACCCGTTCGAATTTAAATTTGTGTATATTTATCGATAACACACAGTTGTGTGGAATATTTCATGTGTTCATTTCTTGTGAAATGTGAAATTGGAATATTTCCCATGTGTTTCCATTCACAAATCCTCACGATGTTAAATTTAAAATAAATACGAAATGAATTGAAAAAAAAATAAATTTCATTGAAGGAAATCCCTTTCGTTCCGTTTCACTACATCATCATGCAATGCAACTATGCAATAGTTCCTATCTCATATTCTTTATCATTTATTTGTCATTGTTATTTTCTTCTCTCTATGTCAATTCAAACCATGCGAAACTATTATGAGATCATTTATGAGAAACAATCGATAATAATTGAGAATTCTTTTTTTTCCACACTACGAGAATAAAAGTTCGATGATTTTTCTATTGTTTATTATAATTGAAAATGGATTTGTTTATCCATTTTTTTATTCAGCGCTATCAATTCAATCCGGATCATGCAACAAGGCGTACCAGAGTTTAAAGAGACAGAGGCATTGTCACTGACACTTTAACTATTCAATTGAATTATTTTCTCATCATCAATATCATTATCCACTATCTGTCGTTTATTACCTTTTTTTTTCTTTTCGTTATGTTATTCTCGTTATGATTGAATTATATCGCGTTTAATGAAATGTGACATGAATGAAAAGGATGTTCAATGTCGAATGATTTGAATTAATTTATTTTAAATGAATGAATGATTATGTAAGAACGCGCTCTGCCCTCTTTATTCTAGAATGCGTAACGAAACAGAAAAATATGAAAGTGGAATTGCAAATTTCATATTCCATTAAAACTCGTTTGCTATGAAATTTAAAAAACTAGAAATCGAAATACAAATCATAAAAATAAATGGCGTGTCCCGTTCGCCATCACCTCAATAAATTCAGGCTCTAATGAAGCAAGGACTTAAATTTCCAACGATTAAGCATTGATCAATATCCAATAAATCAACGAAAAAGTAAAATGATGAGAAACGAGTTGGAAAAAACTAAATTTGAACTTCCAATAATTGAATTTTCTCGACAAATTATTTTTTCAATCGTTCCAACGTTGTTACTATGATTTTTGGGGTTGCGCTCAGCACTCGTTCCTGGTACACATCACTGATTTTATCATTGATCGATTTGGAAAAATCAAAATGAGGAGGAATAATGTGAACGAGTTGAGTGTAATGTCGCAACTGTATCCGTAATCGAAATTAGTTCTTTGCTGATTATCTTGGCCAACAGTATCAGATGCGTGTGCACACCCGGAGCGCAACCCCGGTATTTAACTCACGGATAGAGAGCAGAGAGGTTGATCGTCCGATATCGTACCGTGTCGCCTACCTTCTTCTCCCATTGGAGAACGTAGGGCACTGGATGCTCACCGGGGAACTCAACGTGACAGTTGAACACTACGCTCTCTCCTAAAATGGCTGTTATGTGTACTGCATCCTGATGGCAGAGTCCTGGAAGAAAGAAGAATTGATAAGGTAAAAAAATAATCACGAGCACAGAATGAATATCAGATAATTTGTATTTTCGACTTTGTAGTTTACTGCCAAATTTTTTGGAGATTTATATAATTTTTTATGAAGTTCATACCGATTTTCTCATAACTCATCCAACTTTCAATGAAACTCATGAATATTTTAGTCAAACTTTTATCAATTTTTTTGCGACCAATGCACGTTCGCAAAGGTTCATGAAGTTCTTGGTTGAACTCATAAAACATTCGGAAAACTCATCAAATTCTTTCTATAACTCATGAGATTTAGTGGAATTACCGAAACTCGCACGTGAAGTTTATGGAACTTTTGCCCGATTTCATTCAGCTTCTCATGTAGTCATTTGATTCTGTCTACAGCTCATGTGAAGTTATTTCATTCAAACTTTTCATCAGGAATTCTCATTTTAACCCGAAAATCGAATCAATTTGCTCTTAATGGATGTGACAATCATGAAAAATCAGCTGAAGTTATTTTAGTGAATCACATTCATCTCATCTTTGTCCAACTCATGAAAATATCACTGGAATTGTTGCAACTTCTGAGTTCATGTAAATTCTCCTCAAACTCATACGATTGTAACCAAAACTCATGAAATTTCTCTAGCCACATCACAAAATTCCATCAAACTTTATCAAGCTTTAGCTACTCATCATGTAAACTTCATAAAACTCATCAAGCCCCTTCCACAAATTGACGTACGTCTAATCAAAGTCAACATAACTATTCATAATTTAACCGGAGCTCTCTGTCAAACTCGTCCAACACAAATTTATATTCGAACTGCGAAGCGTGAAGTTTTCACAAAAATTCATAAAGCTACCAATAAAATTGATATAACTTTACCCATAACTCATATAAAATTCACCAAAAGCCTATCCAACTAATACATTACCACACATTAAAGCAACATGAACATCTCCAACCACTTGGAAAATTAACAAGACTTCCCCGTTTCATAATCAACACCTGCAAGTCGCCTGAAAATGCTAACCAAAACCAAATAACAGAAACAAATTCCGATTAATATCACTTGAAATATTTTTCAATAAAAATTAATAAGGAATCAAATAATAAAATAAATACAAATTGAAAATGATGATGATATCTGTTGGAAGTGAATAATAGACGGGAAGTTGTGCGCTGAGGTAAACTGTAAAGAACCAATGGAACTTCTTCACGTGTACAGCAAGTGTGTGAGGATGCAACTGCCGAGCTTCGCCGCGACTTTTTTTCCCACACTTGATATATAGACACGCGTATATACATCTCTATGTGTTGGATGCGCGGGAAAACTGGAAGGAGATATATAGAATAGAATAAACGAAAGAGCAGAGTAGAAAGAGAATACTGAAAAGCAATATGAGAATATAGAGATAAAGGAGAAACGCCGGCAGTGGAACTGAACGGAATTCTCACGCAGCATCGAAGCGTAAAATTAGCACACGACACATAGGTAGAAACGGTTTGTGAATCACAAATATATACATATCTATGAATTCGGAGTATTCTTCAACGACTTGAAAAATTTCTTTTAGTGCGTTGAATTATTGAATAAAATGAATGATTTAAAGAAATTGTTTTTACTTGAGAACATCGAGAAAAACTGCCACTTGTCATTTTCTTTCTCATTTTGTTTCACCTTCGAGAAAATATTCGAAGATTTTGAATCTGATTTTTTATTTATATAAATATGAAGTATGTCCGCATGTAAATGTTTTTATATTTGTGTTTCTATGGATTTTATTGTTAGTTGTTCAATTTCCCCTGTCGCACAAGTTCTTTCAAGAATTTTCGAATAAACGATGGTTCAAGTAGGAATTTATATAACTTTCTATAAGAGCTACTTGAAAAGATGCGACGTTATGAGAAGATGGGATAAGTGGACTAAGAATAATGATTTTGTTTGATATTATATTTTTTGATTGGAGATGGGAATTCTTGTCCCGAGTGTGCTCAGTCGAACAAGAAAATATTCTCAGGATTCCCGACGAATTTTCGAAGAAGCTCAAAGTAAAGAAATGAAAGTTTCATCTTTGACATTTTCAACATGCCAGGGTAATTTGAACAATACCGACAGAGTTCACTTCAGCTCATAATAAAACTCCAATTTGAGATGAAAATTTATATCAATCAATAATTCTGATTCAACTGATGTGGATTCGCACTTCATAGTTAGTCAACTTTTTTTAACTTCGAGAATTACATGCGGTCCAACTTCTAAAAAAAATTCGCCATCGATAACAGTCTAATTACGAACAGGGCTATCGAAAAGTTGCAAACAATGAAACTCATAATGAGATGAAATTCCCACACCAACCGCAGAAACAATTCCTAAAATGAAAATTTTTTTTTCTGACAAAAAGTTAACACAAAAGCTTCACGAGGTCTACAGAAATCCATTGTACTCAAGTGATACATCAACATGAGTTTCATTAAAACTCATCGGAATGTGGCAATTAGTGATAATGTTATTATTTGACTAATTACAATTTCCCAACAGTCTGGAACAATGTCAAGTAACACAGAACGCTTTTATACTCATTGTCAAGTAGAAATTGTAATATATTGAGGTAATTAATCGAATGAAATGAATACCTGGTGTAACGAGTAGAACAACGCCAAGGAGCAACGCTCCAACAGCCATTTCCGTGATTTGTCGGAAGCTTCTGCACTTCCACACCCGTCGTCGTCTTCTCTCCTCCATCTCCTCCATCTCCTCAAACGTCTTTTCGCTTTCCTCGTCACAATCCTCACACTTCGCACAATCCTCTGTACAATAATCTCGCTTCTTATCATTCTTGACAATGCTATCGTCACTCAAACTATTTAACGTTAGTTTGAGTTCGTCTGATGATGATGACAGTGACGATGGTGGACGATGTCGTCGTCGATGATGATGGCGTTTTCGCCAGCTACCTGGGCCTTCCAATTTGTCTTCAAAAAGAAAAGACCACCCTGTACTTTTATCACACTCTATTGATTGGAGACGTCTGTCGCGTATACCAATACCACCAATGCAGGTGGGTTGACCGGATGTGAAACCTGCCTCTGATGCTGTTGTACCAACAGTTGACCTGTGTGAAAGGTAACACCGTCAACTTTTTTTCTCCTCTTCATCATTTGTTTCTTCATATTATTTCTATCCGGATGTATTATTTTTCAAGCTTCTCTTTTATGGGTTTGTGAAATTGATCTGTGAGCAGGTAGATATTTAATGGAAGCAGTTTGGACACTAAGAATAGTTCTTCGTATTTAATTATCATCATGTTGATATTGATGGGAGAAAAGAAGCAAGTCTGATATTTTTCCAATTATTTCTTTCAATTTCGTTTCATCAATCAGGATCGAATTCTATTCGATACAACACCACATAAGAATAATTAGATTTTCTCCCACAGAGTTTTTGAAATTTTCTAATTCCCTAACGCAGAATTTTAGTGGAGACTATGTGTGGTGGATTTTGTGATGCACTATTCAACTTTTCCATTGTACATACTTTAATTTCAACTATGCACATAATTCTCACCACACACCTATTAATTCTTGTTTATGAATGTAGTCAAAATTAATATGCGCATAGTACAATTTAATATACGAAGGGTAAAAATTTATGATGTAGTATATTAAATTTTTAGATTTTTTTTATAATTATTTTGGAGTTTAGTTCTGTTCTATAATAATTTTCATCGTTGAATTTCCACAATTTCAACATTGTAATCAAACAATTGTTTCGTTCATTACGCTCTCATGTAATTATTAATATTCTGCATCTAAAACGAATCCCATTTTATTCAAATTAGAATTAAATTTCGCAATTTCATATAAAACCCACCAAAACTTAGAAAATAAATTTTTCACTAATTTAGAAATGAATTACAAATCCCGTAAAGCACAAACAGAACTACGAAAATTATTGCAACTATCATCAAGTAAATAACAATAACAACGAACATATCCATACATGAACAGAACTTTTCATTCAATATTGTTAAAATTTATATTGACATACCACTCGTCATTGACGCGATATGGAAATTCTTCGATGGCAGTGCTGTAACCATGACAATTTAACGATTGAATGGTCTTCTGGGGATTCTTCGATTGTTGAAACGTATTCGTGTGATGCCATTGGAGGTCCGTGGCCTGTAGCCCTCCTCCGCCCTCCATACCCCCGCTCCCATAGTACCTTTTATTCCAATCAAAGAAATAAAAAGTGTTTAGAAGATCTTTTGTTCAAACACAACATGCGCAAAGACATTTGTTATCGAAAATGAAATAAAACGAAAATCCAACCGAATTTTCACCTGTTTCTTCTTTTAATTCTATTTCATTTTATTTTTTTGTCTGCATTAAATATTTTTTCTTCCCAGTTTTGTTTTGAAAAAATGAAATTCGTTTACCCCTGCCGTTCCGCCGCCACTACCGCTGCGTCTCTCGGCCGTCTCGTCCGTTTATAATTTCTTCAGACACTTCCTGTCAATATTCTTTCTAGACGTTCGAGCAGATTGCTTCACGCATCACCTGTAACAATAATATAGCGAGGGAATATTTAATAAGAATATTAAATAGAAGAATTTGTGATTGTGAACAGGTAACGTGTTCCATCAAAGACGTCATTGAAATCATTTTGGTTTTCAACCAGATGAGAAAATTTCTGGATGAGAAATTGGTTTGCGGAAATTTCACCAGAGAAATAGTTTACAGGGAAAAAAACTGGGACCACCAAACTATTTGAAGTAGAATTGTTCCCGCTACACTATAGACTCAACTGCAGAATCCAATTCTAAAAATTCATCAAATTGCTTACGAATGAAATTATTTTCATGTTAATTCTCCATATCGCAATTTCGCTTCACTCTACCGATATTTCAATTCCACAAATAAATGATGACAAACAACAAATCCGTTTTGACTCGACCAATAGTTGTTACGTCATGAAATATTTAACCGTAGAAAATTTTCCGTTCATTCCTCAAACAATTCTATTCAAATAAACAGTGACATTGTTCGAATCAACACAATTCTTCACCAAAAATCCGATGAAAAATCCTCTCATCACGTTACACCACACAAAATAACGCCTTACGAACTCTCAACAATTATCACATCACAAAATATCTCCAATTACGAACACATGAATATAATAACAACGTATAATATTTAGAATGAATGTTTGACGAAACTACTGAAATGTACCTTAGACCCAAACACACAATCGTAAACTCCGAACAAAAATGAGAAGGTCAGAGCGAACCTGCTGTTTACAACTCTGTGCCAGGTGCAATGCGCATCCTGCTCTTCTTCCCCTCGGTATTTTCCCCTCTTTCAACCCTCCTTCACTTCTACTATATATACATGAATAACTTTCCCCTCTTCGCACAATTGTCAGGCAAGAAGATTGGCGCACCTTACCATCCGCATTTGGTCACGTGTTACTTATCTGCCCATCATATACACAACTGTAGCTTCTGATATATAACCGTCCTTTACTATATATACATAAATAGGAATTTATGTGTACGTGTGAAAATTGTTATTATACGTTCATGTCTGTGTCAAACCCATCTAAAAGTCACTGACAAAGTTCGATGGACAAAGTGGTACCCGTGGGGAACAATGAGATGAGGACAATGTTGAGTTAATGGAAGTCTTCCGACTATGAATCTATACGTGAATGTGTGTGTGGTTGTGTATGTCGACAAATGAGATCAGACATGTTATGACACGTCTGTCGGATCATTTATATGAAGATAGAAATATATTTTTATAGAGATGAATTGAAGGACGACTTTTTTTTTACTCTTGGATGAAATGTTTTGGTGCTTTGGGAATTGTCATCTTGAGGTGAAAATGACTTGGTGAGATTTTTGAGATGAGTAGATCCCCCAGATCGTGATTTTTTGTTATTCGAGTTGGTTTTGTTGGAGTTTTAATGTTGGACTTTCAAGGTTGGTGTTAAAAATTGTGTTAAGAACTCGAATTTTCTGAAACTCTTGAATCTTTCCTGCATTGAATACTCAATCAATTATCATAAGAAATAAAATACGTGAGCAAGCTAGAATATTCTGCAATAATTTCCGTGTGTTCAATACCGACAAACAAATTGAGACATTCGATCGGAAATTCTACATAAACATTTCTATTCCATTTTATTTCGTCCCCTCCATTCCTCGACCTTTTTTTTCCATCGAAAAGTCCATATGCCAAACAAGATCCCTGATAAATTTTTTTTTCTCCAGTATTCTTTATACACAGAAACGTCAGCACGCACTGAAAACTCCCCTACACCGATCGTCAATTGTAGTTTGAGCAATAAAGATGAGCAGTAAAGATAAAAACACCAAAGGTACTATCATATCTCACCTATCCATAAATGTGAATATTTCACAATATGAAATTCACCCCTGTCATGATACGTCAAACACAACGGATAGAACAGTTTCATATTGCAAATTTGAATATTTTTTGTTTCATTGTTCTATTACAAAGAACTAGAGAAGAATCCTGCATTAATATTTGGAGCGAACCAAAAAATTGTCGACACCACAAAAAAGGAAAAGAAAAATGAAATGAAACTGGATGGGTAAAAAAAAGTGAAACATTGGGATGAGAAGTGCGAATACACTGCAATGAACTAATTGGTCCATGTCACAGGTCCATACTCAATATCAGTGAATATATGTGGACGTGTTGCACCGTAATTGGTTATGTATCTATAGATATGTAGAGATGTATAACTGCAACCAGAACTCATCTATACATTGGCTATATCCCATCGACAGCTTTTCTCTACTGCATTGTTAATGTTTCATACATTTTTTATTCATTTATTAGTTGGTTGTTTGTTTTATTTATTTATTTTTTCGCAACTCAAACTGTCTCGATGTGTATCAACTCTCTGGAGAGATGATGATATCAACTAACAATGTTTGACATGATTGATATTCGTCGACATTGGATTCTGTTTGCAAAAAATTTCATTGGAAATAGTGAGAAAATGCCTATAAAGGTTGTGAAATATTGTGGAATTATTTGGGGTTTTATTCGATTTTTATTTTTACATTTTATGCGTTTGATTGATGGAAATTAGTTATCAGCTTCGAAAAAGTGTGAATCAGTTTTTGTGAATATTGGGGATGGAAAGCGAACAATATGTAAATAGGAGCAGCGATAGAGTTGTGCTGAAGTTTCATCGCGATTTGAATTATTTGAATGTGAAAAGACTCGTCGATAAACTGTTGATATTGATCAAATTTTCGGGAATATTTTCAGAATTTAAATAATTTCTATCTGATGTGAAGTTCTACAAAATTTCCAATACAAAAATAGAGACAATTCAACAAAACAAAATCCAATAAGTTTGAATATTTTACAATTCTTTGTGATTGTTTCCTGTCCTCTCCCTCACACCCTCCATAATCTCCGAAAATTGTCTTACAAAAATGAATCCACAGAAACCTCTAAAAATTTCTCTAAATAATTCAATGTACGTAAAAATTAATGTAAAAATCCTTTCAACAAACTGGAATACACGACAGGATTCAAATTCAGTATTTCACATATCATTGAATGGTGGTGCGCATTGAAATGGTCAACTTTATCACTACACACCTATAACCAAACCAAACTTCAATGCAGAAAGTTTGGACGAGAGATTTGGGCGTGCACAGCACGTTGTCTCTCATGTTCTCCAGCTGGATCGCAAATGGAATTTACTCTCCCTCAATCCTCTGTGTGAAACTGCATCCGAAGCAAAAGGTATTCACATACATAGATATAACAGGTGTGAATGTGTTGAGGGAAGCGAGCACACATAGAAAGAGAAGAGCAAAGTGGGAGAATAGATGAAGCCTATAAACCCTTTTCTCTCATACCATACCGCAATATTGCGGCTGCTCTAACTCAACAACCAAGTTTCCTCGTCTCGGTATGCGCAATTATTTCTATCGCTATAGACTTTCAGTGTGAATATACATCTGTATGTATATAACGATTGTCCATTGGTTGTGGTTGTGCCTGGTAACGTCTTGTCATTTGCCACTTCCTCCTATTTCTCTCTGTTCTACTTCCGCTCTATGCATCATTATTATGTCTTGCATTTACTGTTTTAACAATGGTCAACTAAACAGAACTTCATCACAATTGTTCATGCTGATTTTCACCAATGTCATTACAACATATTTCATTATTATTAAACTTTATCCACTGACTCAATTTGTGCAATTAATGTAGTGAGATTTATCATTGGCATTTTTTGAAAAACAAACAAATAAAAGCCTAAAATATTTCATCGCAGTTTAGAATATTGAAAAGACTTTTACGATGATATTTGATAATATCCAAACAAAAAAATATTCAATAGGATGCTGAAGTAAAAATTGTGTAAATAACGTGGTTGAAAATAAAATTTTATTTTAGTCCGTGAATTCTATTTGTACTGAAAGAGATGTGGAACAGACAATTCTACTGAATAAAATGTATTGGATATGCACATTGGTGCTGATGGTTATAGTTAGGTAGAAGTATTTCGTATGGTGGTCACGTGAGAAATGACAAATTTGTTTACCCTCACAATATTTGCTAAGAGGCTTGCACACAGAGTATGCGATGACGACGAGAGTACAAACTAGAGGGATGAACTCGCGCGCGTCCGACAAACGCAGCGAGTAAAAAGACACATAGATAGATATAGAATGTTGGCAGATGGAGATATAGAGAGTTGAGAGATAGTTTGAGTTAGTGGAGAGAAGGAAGAAGGAAATATTTGTCAGCGTCAGTCAACTTCAAACGAGATTGAATACGGCGCGATAATGCATACTCGAGAGCATTTACTCAAATATATTTATTCATTTATTTATTTATCTGTTTATTTATTCATTTACTTAGACACATGAGTGTATGGATAATTCTACAAACAGATGTTCTCGGAGTACATGAATAGAAATTTAGATCAAATTGAGGGTAATTCTAAGTGTTGCTTGACAAATTATACGAACGGTTGGGTGGATGATATGATGAGACCATAATTTTAATAATTAAATATGAGAAAGGAATCCGAAGAATGTGATTGTCATGGTGAGAATGTCATGAATGTTATTGTGAAGTTTGTGATATCATGGAAATTATTTTCAATGTGCTGGAGAGTTTGAAATATTCTGTTTTCGAATTTTCTTCTGTAATTTATGATATGATGGAAGAAATTTTAATTTGTAGAATTATTAAAGAAATTTTCCCCGGAATTCTCAGCTTTAATTAGTTTCATTCTCATTTTTTGAGTTTCTGATCGCAATTGACCAAGTTCTCGAATCAAATCGCGTTTTCATGATTTTGCTGTAAATAAGGAAGGTAATTTAGAAGTGGAGTCTGATTCTGAATTGTTTGGATTCATATCGATTTCAAATTGACAGGAGACGAAAATCTCTCATTGGAAACCACTGAGGAGAGTTTGTCTTTAAACTGATGGTTCCATGTTTATAACGATAAAGGTTCAATAAGAATGATTAATGTTAAGTTAGCGAATTATTTGTAGTCATAGAAATTGTTTGAATGTGAAGATCAATCACATCAAAACTAAATATTTCAGTTTGATTGAAAACATTTTCAGAACTTCATTAAATTTATTGATAATATTCAACACAGTTAACTGATGCTTTACACTTGCATCATATTGGAATGTTATATACATTATATACAATGAAAAATAATTATGTCCCCGAAAAATTTCAACAGTACAGTGGAATTTCAACTCAAAATTCCCGTCTACGAAACAAAAAATAAATTCCCCACTCACCAATGGAATTTTTACTGTTTTTGAGCGATGTTTCATCTTCATACCAAAAACATTATCGATTTCGTTTCGAGTGTACACTGCAGTCATTGGAAAAATTCCACTAAAAACACAACACAGTAATTCAACGATGAACGCCAATATAATTACGTAACCAATAAAAACATTAATTCTTCAAAAAATCCATGAAATAAATTGAATATGAATATTCAAGAATCGTCGGTTATCAGTGTGAATTAACCAAGCGTTACACATCCCTATCATACATGCGGAAAAAAATCGGATTAAAAAATGAACTAGCCCAACCATGAATTCATATCGACAAAATAACCACCATCACCTGAATCATTCAAACAGCTTTTACCGCCACAGGGTACGTCATACATCATATACATAGATAAACATAATTATAACCTAGACTTTGGCGCACAAAAAAAAATCCCATTATTGCATAGTTTACCCTCGTTCCACATCAAGTTATGTACGATCGCGTGAGGCACAAATTTGTTTTATGTTCGAAAAAATTCAGACATAACCACCCACAATATAAATACCTATACAACCCCATCCACACAAACAGAAAGTACAACACACCAATATACGCCACACCCTATACACAACCCTAACTGCATAATGAACAATTGAAATCCATAGTCTCCACAATTAAAATTATTCCAAAATAATAATTAAAAACAAACAAACAATGAAAATCCACTTTCGCATAATTTTTCCATTCGGAAATTTTCTTTAATCGCATACCAACTCCAATAATAAAGAATAATTTCATCCCATCGGGTTGGTTGAATGTAAAATCCAGATAAAATTAGAAATACGAAAATGCATAAATAAATAAATGCATGAGAGAAAGAAAAGTCATTTTCCATAGGGAATGTTGAGAGTATGTGTGGAAAAAATGAGTAAATGTATGCAGAACATTAGCGTGTACCTTTCGCATATACTTAGTGAAATAATACACATACATATACAACACACATACATTGGTATTCCGGTTAGCGTGAAGCACTTGCGCGCAAGATCTAAACCATTTTTACTAACCTCACCCGTGACCGGGCGACGGCGTTGCAGACTGCAAACGGCGTGCCAAAGCAGAACGAGGCCATGTGCAGCCTCCACCATTAGGGTAAAACAGCAGAGGAGGGAGAAGGAGAGAGAATGGGGTGAAAGAAGGGCGAGAAGCGAAGTAAAAGAAGAAAGGAGAAGGATAAGTCACGAATTAACAAGTACGTGAAGTAGAAGGAAAATTGGTAAACTCGGTGACAATAGAAGCCACGTTATTTTATTTTTTTTCTCTGTGGTTTATTTTTTCTTTTTTCCTGCAATGATTTATGTGGAGGAGGATTTTATATGGTGATGAGAAAGAGTGGGCGTGTGGTCGAATGTGTGTGGAGGATTAATCGAGATTAATTTATTGAAGTGGGAATTAATTTTGTTTGATGTGGAAATTTGCATGCTAATTTTCATGGAGTGTGGAGAGGAATTGTTGTGGTTGTTTTTTTTTTTCGGAGGTTAGTTTTTGAAATTTTAATTCAATTTATGTGCATTGTTATTGAGGATATTTATCCTTATACAAATCGTAAAAAAAGAATGATGATGAGAAAAATTAAAAACCTCAATTAATTGCTTGAAATCGTAATCGCATTCATTGTAATATCAAAATTGATTTGCTATTCAACATTGGACAATGATGTTCAGTAGATAAAATAATGAAGAATAATTCTCCTGCATGAAGAATTATTTTCCCCCTGTGGTCATGTACACAGTGTTGATCATTAATCAACTGAATGAAAAGCACAAAAGAACCCTCTTAAAACAAAAATTATGCTCTGTTACCACAAATAATCGAATTCACTATACCCCAGACAACAATTCGCTTATTATGATAAATTACTCATTGAAATGTGTGTATTTATAGGTCTGTGTGGGACTATTTATACGAAGATTAAACTCCACGTTGGAGGGCAGTATCGGAAAAAAAAGAAGAAGATGACGGAAAAAGGAAGCTCTGGACTTCAGCCAATACCTTAAATCATTTTCGACTCAATTGCACCAACGGTTCCAAATCAACAAATTCCTTGGTCAAATATACAAACACAATCGACAAACAATTGTCGTAAATAAAATTGCCTATACATTTGTACCAGACTCCGATTGATTCATCCCTTTTCTTAAGAATTCCTTTCCTATATTTATAAATTTTTTTGTTCATGCTTAATCGCATGTTTCGTGATAATATTTTCCATTTTATTCTGTCACTCATTCATAACTTTCAACCCGGATCATCTTCACAAGGTTAAGAGTCATACAAACAGCATCATCACCCCCATCACCCTTATCATTCTGAGCACCCCTGGAAAAATTACACAGCGTTGCAACACATTCCAATTAAATTCATTTTATGAATGTCATCGTTGTAAACGTTGTCTGGTTGCAATTAATGGAGTCCATTCCTGAGCAACGATAAAAACATTTTTTTTATTCTTTCATTTTCTCATTTATGTAAGAATTTATACAACTCGATGGAATTTCATTAAACTTTTTCCGTCTCACTTTGAAGTTTCCAACTTCTTTCAATTGAACATTTAAATGAAATAATGTTGATAACAACAAAAATTCAATTCTCATTTCATCAAACAATCTTTCCTTCACAGCGTTTAGTTTTAATGAATTTGATATTTTTTATCTCTATCACTAATGAAACAAATTCATTGATTAATCAAGAATTACAAACCTCGATCGTTCGTTTCAGTTCCAGTTGTGAAATATTCTCTGTTGGGCGTATGCAGGCACAAATTCGCACGGACACGTTTTATTTGTTTCTACGTACGTGAGACGAAAAACGTGACGGATATTTTATCATCTCTTGATGCTTTTATTTATTTTTTTTCTGTTCAATCGGGTGGGGCGATTGGATATGTTCTACCTATCAGAGTGAGATTAAGAACTTTGGGCCTGGATTTTAGACGTGAATACGCCTGCGTGTCTCGATGTATTCGTTCATGTTATAACATGCACACGTTTATGCGATGTGTTTTGTAGTAAGATAATTCGAAAATGATGAAAACGAAGGGGGAAAAAATTGGATTGAGGAATTAGAGTGTGGATAAAACAGAGGTGATGATGAAGGGAGGGTTGGGAGGAGGGATTTATATTCTTATTAAATTCTAGACCATGTCTTGCCTTCGCTAGGACATTTTATTGCCAAATTTTTGTGAGTAATAGAAAAGAAAAAGTCGATTCAGTTGTTTACTTTGACTCTCGTCACGAGAATTTCTTTTTCAACACGATAATATTTCAACTGATTTAATGAATTCACAAATTATTCCACAGATTGTCACAATATTTATTAATTTTGTACACAATTGCATTGACGCAAAGATTATTAACTTTCACATATGCCTCATGATGTTTCTGATTCCATTCGAACGTGTCTGAACACATCAACATCCGTTGAAATTGATAAAAAGAGGAAACTCACTCGATAATATTTAATTCGTCTTTCATTTGTTCAATCGATTTTCACTCACAAAATTTAATTATCAAACACTGACAATTAATCGAATACGCCCCAGTTATTGATATGAACGTTACTTCATCTCATTTTTCGCGATGAGCACGAATTAATTTTCCAGTTTCTCTTTTTCAACTTAACAATCCATAAATTTTTTTGCAACACACGAACAACTGTCGATCACTTTCAAGTATCATTCAATATCCCTCAACAATTCATCAGAATTATTAGTTGAGTAATGACAATCGTCATTGTATAATGATGAAGCGATGAAATAGAGATATAAATAAATAAGAAAAGCCATCACAGTAAATGGTAAAAATTGGAAAATGATTATTTTATTTATAAATTTTATACTGCGAGAGAGTTAAAGAGTATGTTTGAGCGTTTGCTCAACGATTGCATGCGGCGCCATGACAGTGTAACCGCGCTGCTGTGCAACCCCTACTTCTTCTCTGTATCTGGGGGGTGGGTAGTGCGCGCGATCTTTCCCCCTAATGTCCTTTATGTTGTATTCCCCTCGCTGGCTGCTCATCTCAGCCAGAATTTCTAGCAAACACCCCTCAAATTCTCCCACTCTGAGTTCACTGTCCACCTCCACCCTCACATCATCCCCCTAAAGAGGTGACTGCGCGACTCTAAACCCCCCTTGGTGGAGACCAGGGGGTAATATTGATCGAACAGAGGGCGGCAGCCAGTAACGTACAATCCGCTTGTGGCACCCTCCATCATATCATAACCTTTATCCAAATTCTCCCACTCTGTCGCTTCCCTTATTCTCTCTGTTTGTGCACCTGTCGCAATTCCATCATTTTTATTTTTGGTTTATCCTCTTTTTTTTCCCACCCTCATAATGGAATGGAACAAATAGCCGGGAAATCAAATGGTATTTGTATCAGGATGTTGGGAACATTTTTTTTGCTTTTTCTTCCTTCGTTCTAAATGTGTTTGTATGTATAAATACGAATTTTTTTTATGTGCAAAAAAATCTTTTTTTGTTTATGAATATTTATTTTTTACGTTCCTCGATTCGGCAATTTTTTTATATACAAATATTTTTGATGGGTGGTATGGAAATGATGATTCAAAAAATGTTGAGGATGTGATATAAATGGATAAAATGGTGAATCGTACGGTTTTATTCAAATTATTTTTCTTTTTCTGTTCAGATGTTATAGAGAGAATGGATTGGAAATTTTATATTTTTTGTACACCATGGAAAGTTTCAGTTACATTTTTTTATCCTAAAATTTATTATAAAAAAAAAGTACGAAATAATTCTCATTCTTCATCGAAGTAAATTCATTTCCTGTCCAATTTTTCGGGCTCCTCATTATTCTGTTTGAGAATATGAAAATCATAGAACAGCGAAAATCCGCGAAATGCATCACAAACACATAAATGGATAAATAACGTTGCAAAGAAAATTATGAATGAATTGCCGATTGAAAGTCTGAAATAAATTCTTCATTTTTAATTTTATTTCCGAAATAAATTTCGATCCTACGAATGAATAGCTTCAATTTTAATGAAACTTCGTTAAAAACTTTCAATATCTCTGCAAACGGAAAATTCAACTCCCGACACAGAAATAATATGAAAAATTCGTGAATGTGACAGGAAATTGTTTCCCGTGAAAAACAAGGATACAATGCAATCCCCTTTTCATTTCATAAACAAAGCTCCAAAATATCCGCAAAACAAATCAAACGTCATCAATGAACCGAATTCAATCAATTCCACAGAACAAAAATTTCGAAATAAAAATATTTTCAATCCCAAATAAAAAGTTGAAAAAAAATCGAGATGATACTCCAGATCAACATCCGTAGAAAAACGAAAATTGCAAAAAGATTTCCTTGAGGTTATGTGCATTCGTTCAACTGAACGAAATATATTTCAATCAGACGGAAAATTGTGCTTGAAGTGCGGAAATTTCAAGACGATAAAAATAGATGAAATAAAATAAAAAACACGAGCACACGCACAAACATGAAGTTATGCAGCCTAGAATATTATTTTTTCCACCTCAGAATGAATTGATATATAGATATATGATCTATTGAGTTGTGTAAATTCAATGAAATGAAAATGTAATTGTAAGTGACAGCTATATAAGAACATTGATAAAGATGCTTTTTGCGCGCACACGCTTATCAAATTCAGCGAGTAAAATGAAGCGTGGACTAACGAAACTATTCAAATGCAAATATATCGTTCATACTTGGGTTAACATCTATACGCATACGTGTGTATGTGTTATATGTATATAAATTTATGAAGATAGTTGTGATATAGATGAAAGTGGTGGCGGTAGTAAACTCTGAACCATACCTAAACCAGCTACTCTTGGACAAGCTCTCTCTATTCATCGTCACGTGGATGATTTTAATGTCGTATGGACCAATAGCGTTATTGTGAATAGCGGAAAGCAATTGGCCATATCAAGAGCTATTGTTCGACATGATGGACGTATTATAAACGAATAAAAACGTATTATTTTATTTATTTTCATAGAGAAATATGCAATAAATTTTGTTTATGCTCTGGATATTTTCTGATATGATTTCATATGGTTGATGGATTATTTTATCTTGCTTTTTATTTCGTTCCTTTTTTCTTCTCATTGACAGTGTTTTTTTATTTCAAGTTGAATGAGAAGTGAAGATGATGTAGAAAATTTTGCGTGAAAAACATTTTTCTCATTATTTACTGGGTTATAAAATTTCACGAGTGAATCAATTTGATGTTTCACTATACAGAGGAAATAAGTAGAGCCACCGTCAGTATTTATTTATAAATGAGAAGACAGTGATTTCTAAAGAATATGAATAAAGATATATGAATAGAACATATTTGTGTATGCAAGAGATTTTAAAGGTGTAGAAAAGGAGGGCAAACGTCACAAAAGGGATGAGCAGAGAAATTTCACCACCAAAAGCACCAGTAGCACTAACAGTAGTGGGTGCATGACGCCAGATAAAGGATGACGCGAGTGAGAAGATTTCATGTACATTGCGAAGAATAGAAGCGGTGGTGTGTGTGCGCGCATTTAGCCCGCGTCATGAATTGCGCACAAGCGAATATCGCAAAATGAAAATTAATCGGTGATGAATTTATGCTCTGTCGCACGCGCAAGATACAATTTATATATAACAAAGGCGAGTGCACTGCTATTCAAATGCGCGTATTTACCTATTGAAATTCAACCAATTTCCGTTCCTTCCCTCTCGATTATTTAGAGAACAAAAATTCTAATTACGGAAATATTTGACATCCACAAATATTTAGTGCACTGATAGAAAAAATAACTTGATTCAAGAAAACTTTTTTCTTCAAAATTCCATTCTTGTTTCAAACTATCCAATTTTTTCTATTCAAAAATTATTCTTTTCTTCAGCAAAGCACTCAATTGTTTTCAATCAAAATGGACATTTATTTCGCCCAAGAATTTCTTTCTCTTGGATTTCTTTCCTTTAATTAGGTTTCTGATTATTAATGCCATTAAATATCTGTGCACTCCTTCCATAAGATCATGCATCACGTCAGATGTTGAGTTGAATCAAGTTTTCAACGTTATCGATCGAAGATATCTATTGTTTTAAGCCAAGAAACAATAATTCAAGACGAGAAATTCTTGAAGTGAGACAATG
>JABMBR010010813.1:0-41837 GCA_018881525.1 Meteorus sp. PSUC_FEM 10030008
AATTACGAGTAGTGGCCGGAAGCCACTTGGCGCCCGACATAGTATATTCTCGCGGTGTCGCGAGCGTATATTATTTGTTTGTTAATAATTTGTTATTGTTTAATTGATATTTTCTTTCAGAGGAAAGGCACAATTCGTCGGGCCACTATTTCAACTGTGGGACTCTCCCAGAACCACGTTGTAATACTTTTGCTTATTGAATCGCCAGCGGCGGGGAATGTATATTGATAAATTAGGAACCTTATTGGGGCTAAATAAAATAACGCAGTGATGGTAATCATTTTCATTTGTTAATGTTTTTCAGATATTATCGACTATTAATTAATATTCATAGTAGATTTTTATCTAGTGTGTGTACTAATATTCTTTGGTGAAATTCATCCTGAGTTTCATATATCCCAATTCACCGAACCATAAATTTTACCTTGAACAATGAAGAGTTTCGCATCCCCTATCATTTTCTTGGTTACCTTTTATGTGATACCGTCAAACTTTGACGCATTTGAATATTTATGAATGGAAATTTACGAATTTTCCATAAAAACGTGTATTGCGGTTTGTAAATCATTTTCCTTATCAATTCCTGCCACGTTCGGCAATAAAAAATTGCAGAAAAAAGAGCTACGAAAAAAATGCTGCTTCGGATTATTGGATAAGGATAGCTGTTGTGTGAATTTTCGTTTTCTTTTCGTGGTGATTTTCCCACGATTTGACACTCAATAAATAAATGTGATATTCATTCGTAAGTGAAGTTTGAAAAATGTTCATCGTCTCGAACGTGACACATCAACCGCAAGCGTTGTTACGTTTTGCATACGTTGAAAGGACGTTTTGTCAATAATAATTTAACATTCGTATTTCTAATAATGGTTTGAATCATTATGGTGGTTTTATCAGAAACTATTAACGAATGTTCACGATGTGAAGGTTGATAAATTTCTGTAGCTTGAGAATTTTCAATAATAAATACACAAATAAAAGGGGTGAAAGAATTACGATTTACTTTGACAGAACAAAACAATTTATACTTGAATTCTCAAGGGAATGAAACAGTACAGAATCAACCGTTCATTTGAATGCGACAATACATTGAGCAATAGAATACCGGAGCCCGAGTCGAAGGGTGCTGTTCTCAAACACCCTGGAGAGCCGCATTGGACTATTCGGATCCGAAACATCGTCAAAGTAATAAATTGAAATAATATAAGACAATTTTATGAACAACACCCGTTGCCACGGGTTACATCATACTTGTATTGTGGAATTTTCTTGGAACATCTGTGGGTTACACGTACTTCCATGGGAATCAAGTTGTGAATAGCAGTATGTCGCGAATGTTCCTCTGTAATTGCTATAATTCCTTTTCTAGAACAACCATTTTTCCTAATATTAGAAGCAAAATTCGTTTTATAGTTGCAATAACAGAATAATTATTTAATTTGAAGTAAAATAGCTAAAATATTATTTGAAAAATACAATGATAAAAAATTTGTTGCAACATTTCAATGAGAGCGAATTTGCAATTCTTCAGTAGTTATGTGCACACTTGAGAAATTTTATATTCTCAGTGAAAATATGGATGAATAAGCTGCATCTCTTTTTCATTCGCTAGACTGATATGACAACATGTGAATTTTGTAGTTTCACTGTTGCTCTTTGTTGTATTTTTTACTCCTCAATTCTTAATTCAATCCTTACAAGAAAATGTTCATTCTTCTAATAATAACAAATTCATTGATGGAATCTTGATAAACCAGAAAATCTTTCACATACAGTTTTTCAATATAATTGGTATTCCTAGATGTCGTTGGGATTATTGAGAATGAATTAATTGTATGATAAAAGTTTGTCGCAGTTGGAAGCTTTTTGGATATCAGAATAATGTCACAGATTTAGATTGAATTGAGAATATTGGACGCCATTGTAATAATGAAAATCTTTCTCCCAACAATTTTCTTCGGAATCAATAGAACCAGAGAAAATCTAGTGTATCGTTCATGAATGAAGACTCTGTACAATACGAGTGAGATTTTCGTGGGAGATATTGGATTTTGAGCCTATGTTGGGAGTGGTCTCTCTCAATGTCCTCATCACATTCACCGCCGTGTCGATATAATCTGGAATGATCATTATTTCCATCAGTATATCCTCAGGACAGACAAATTATCATGATCATCATCAATCGTGTACATTCTAGCATCTCATCAGGATAAAATCAATTCAGACACATAAACATTCATCTGTAAAAAATATATATGATGATTCTCATCAATCTGAATATTCCATAATACGATCGGATTTGTCTCCACTTGACGCCCTTCACTTTTTTATTGTATATTTTAACAGGGAACTGATGAATCTTTCACATAAAGAAGGATTTCATCCCAAAAACTCCTGCTTGGAAAATCGAACGTGACATTCATACCATTCCATAATGGTCGAAATTTCTCACGGATTTTTCTTATAAAACTTTGCTATATTACAATGAAAATTTCAGTTATCTATTTGAAGCGATTACCACAGATTGAGAGCATCACCATATTTTCTGAATTATATACGAAGGCATACATTTCATCAGATGACTTCCATCAATAGTACAGAAAGAATATAAGAGTGCTTGATGAACAATACGTCTATCACGAATTGTTGAACTGAAACAGTACCATGAATACATGAAAGCAGAGAAGGGTTGTTCGATCGGTTCCCATCAATGTTCACGTCAGGAATTAATGATAATTGGTCCTACGTGCCCCTATTCGAACAATTGGACAACCATCAACATTAACCCTTGAAGTACCAGAACATTACACTCTTTCCAGATTTCTTCACTTTTAGTGGGTGAGTGAACAAATTTTTTGGTCTCACAGGTTCACTGAATGGACATTCTGTCCAATGATAACATCGGATTACACTCATGGAATACAATGGCGTCATGGATGTTACGATAGCTATAGGATGAGCAATACAGTAACTAAGCTTAGCTCAGTGCTTATTCTTGTGTTCAAAGATGTATTGGTCCCTGGACAATTACTCGTGAGAACCAATTGAAATGTATCAGTAAACTTCCAGGAAGGAGAGTAACGTTTATCCACATTCAGCAGTGAAGTGCAAATATGTTATTCACGTACGTTCTTTTCAGAGAATGCCTCGAAAATAAAGTCGTCCGCGATGCGTGAGAAAATTCTATAGTTTCCTATTTGATATTCAATTTTTACCACCTTGCACAGAAAATTGAATAAATTCCAACATGAGATAATAGAAATGGTATTTTTCGTTCATATAGGTTGCACGCCTTATCTCTAAGTTTGTTTTTAGAATGAAATTTCATGTTCAATATTATGCAACGTACTGGAATCGATAAATGAGAATGTACGAGAATAGTTATTGATAACGGAAATGGTAAATGTGGGCACTCGGTCATGAGTTTGGAGATTGTCGAACTGGCCCACAGGAAGTGCAGCAATCGCATAGGCCGATAAATAATTCTTGATCTGATTTACTTTTGCATTTCTCATGAGTACATATTGTGTGAATAATTTTCTTTCTCACTTCATCAAATGTTCATTTCAATCGTAGAGTAATTCTGATTGGATACATCGTGTGAGTATTGATTGGACAAAATGAATAAGGAGAAGTTTGATGAATTTTTACATAACACAGAGTGTAAATATTTGGTAATGTCAATCGGACGTTAGAATAGAAATTCGTAATTTGTTGATTAAATAGGTACATGTTCAGAACGTGTCTATTAATGATTGCGGTGATGAGAGTGTTTGATCCTCCAATCAAAGTCTGCGAAGTCGTTTCACGATGTAATAAAACTAAAATGTCCGGCATTAGCCTGACTTCATCTTATGTTAGTTCGTTCAAGTGGATGAAATGAGTGTGATATAATTCTTGGAGTATACATCACACATCATTAATGCTAACATGATATAATGGATGAACGAAGTGAAATTACGTAATGTTGGTAAGCTTGAATGTGCTGATGTCAGTAAAGTAATGAAACTATATAAAAGTGTGTTGAAGATTGATATTCATCCCACACTTAACACAAAATGTTCCAAATTTCACTAATGGAAATTGATGGAAGGAATTTTTAGAGTCTGTATCTCAAGCAAAATATTCATTCGAGACTCTTCGACCAGAATGGCCCGACGTCTGAAAAAAATCCATACTTTCAACTATTATGGAGCACACTGCAAGTATTCAACAGTCTCCATTAAAAGATAATGCTTCTAGCAATAAGAGGATTTCCAATTTCTAAATTCAAAAATTTCTGAATGTGCTTCCAATGCTCCCTCATTCATGATTATTATGATGAAAATTTCATATCAAAGTAATAGTAGTGATGTTTATTTCCTCATGAAAAATAATTAACAACGTAATTACAAATTGAAATACATTGAAGTCATATAGGCAAAATCAAATTTCATGATCTTCTAGCATTCCCAGACCCGAATGTATAGTATGGTTATACACATCACAAAAGAGATGTCAACTTACGTATAGATATTAAAAAGAATTTCAAAATAATGAGGAAACAATACTCTTCACTATCCGAGAAAAATTCCTATGATAGGATTTTTATTTTTCTTCTTCGACTGTGCTTTGAGGAAAAATTCTGAAGCCATTCTATGATATTCTCATTCTGAACAGAATAATGTAGAAAGTGTACCTACTTATGAAAATATTTTTCACTGAAGTATTGATTCAGAGACTATTGAAAAAATTCGACATGCAGAAACGTGAATATGTGCAATTATAATCGCCTCAATTGGATTGGGCTGTCAATGTGTCAATCGGAGACCAAAGTCAATAGAAGTTGCAGCTGATATTACTCCAGCTAGTGGTATCTACTGAAGAGCAATAGAAAGTACTACTTGAATTGTCATGGAGATCGGTTGATGATTGAGGACAAGTTCTATACTCTTTTGGATTCATCTGTCACCTTATTAATATGGGATTTGCGTCCTTCATATAATCGATCCGAAATATATAAACCAGAATAAAAGATGAATCTTCAACATCATACCAACTCTATCTTTGATGACATTCATATCAACTGAGTTATTGTTATCTGAATATTGCACCCAACTATTAACTTTATTCCAACTTCGTAGTATGGAGTTTGGATGTATGCTGAGTTCATTGATGACAACTCAAGTATATATTCTATTCCATGTAAATTCGGAACACAAGTTGGAAAATGTGCTCAACTGAATTTGTCATTCATTAAAATGAAGACACACACAGTATATATCACATGCAGTTTATCCACAATTGCAGTCAGTGAAATCAATAACAATATTGATGACCATCGAATTGAACTTCTGAATATGTTGTATGAATACTTCCATGGGAAATATCATCAGATAATTGGAAAAAATATGAAATAGCGTGAATTGTCGATCCATGAGGGGTCATAATCTCAGTCAACCAATCTTCGCACACATTGCACGTGTCGATGTTTACAACGGAACTTAATTAGGTTGTGGTACATGTGAATGGCTCCCAATGCGTCAACCAACAGTGATGTTGTATCATCGTTTTTTTTTCTCATACGCTTCACTGTCCACTTTGCTGATTTGCATGCCAGGTTTCCATCATGAACTTCACCCCACATTCACATTTCAAATCAAGAAAATCCTCTATCACCAATGAATTGTCATATGATGTCCATGTAAAATTGCTAAGTAAGTGCAAAAAATCCACGAAAGATTTGAGATATTCATCAATGCATTAGAAATACATGAAAAATTGATCATGAAGCAATGCAAAAAAGTATAACAGTATGATGACTCACATATATTCACTCTGGCTGTGAAGATAATCTCCATCTGGCCATCGCAGGTAACAGACTGTTCGTGATTTACCACTTGAGTATCTGTTGAGAAATTTTAGGATGACACAAAAAAACGATTAATTATTATTTCTTGTTCTGATTTCCAGTCACTGTAAAATTTATGATAACTCTACGACTAATTTTCTATAAGTCCCTAATGGTAAGTATTTCCCTTCCTTTCTCCCTCCGCGCGAACATGTTCAGTATTATTTCGCCAACATAGAATAACATCTTTGTACTGACGATTTTAACATTCTCTATACACGCAATTGCATGTTGTATGTGATGAATATTCAAATAAATAAAAATTTTAATTTTAGATTTTTCCAGCCAGTTCAAATCATGAATATTATCTCTACCCACACCTGGAACAGAGGTATTCGGAACTCCTATCCAGAAAATGTTGGACTCCAATACAGACTAATTCATTACATTGTTATCTCTTATTCATAATAATAGTTTTATTACTTTCGGAAACCGGAAAATTTCCAATTTTATAATTTACCTCATCGTTGCATCTGTCGCAGTTCTTGATAATCCAATATTGGAAAATTATCAATTGCAATTAGTGAATTTTCGGTGGGACATATTGAATATTGCTGAAAATGGTGGTTCTAGTTGAACTTATTGAGAGATTGATGGTGATACAGCTTATATGAATTCTGCGGTTTGGCCAACTAAAGCTCTGGTCATAATAGGAATAAATCCTTCAAACATTAAAATATTTCGACAAAAATGGGAGATTGCAGTACACGAAATTCCAATTATTCAATTTATTTTTTATCTTTTCAATCTCCTACATTTTCGTGGTTTGTGTGCAATTATTCTTTCACATATCTCCAATATCATAATTTCGTCCAGATACCTAAGTGGTAATAATTCAGTAGGAAGGACTGCATCTATCATGCATGCTATTCCATGATGCTGATAAGCACAGTAATTTGTTGTGATCCAACCATTCTTTACCAAATATAGCAATCTCAATAACCCTAACATTTCGTCCCCAATTATCATTTCTCATGCACAAAGAATAGCAACTGTTCAGCCTCATAAATATTGGTTCAATATTCGAGCAAAAGATGCTAATTTAGATAGCTTGGCACTGGAATGGGTACATATCTTCGCGTTTAGCAGATAACGCAGTGAAAATATTACCCAGCTTACGGAACATCTCTACTGGGACCGCGAAAATTTTGCACAATTACTAAAATAGACAGTAATGATTCCAGACAGTAAATGTTACAAGTCATATTCCAATTTCCATGCATAAAACTGTGAACTATTAAACACGGAGTCTTATATTCCATTTTGCAATTTGTCTAACGGAAGCTGTCGTGAGAATGACATTCTACAAATGGTTTTTATCATTACTTTAATCTGAGAATTTGTATTTCAAAATTATTGATTGAAACCAATCCAACCAGAAATAATGAGAAACTTCGATGTAAACCAACTGCAATCTCTTCAAACGATCAGAAAAATCAAAGAATGATCACAATATTTGAATAAATTGCAGGTTGCAATTATATTTTCATTTGATTATAATCAAACAGTATCAAACTCACTTTCTGTTCTTTGTAGTAGAGTAAAGTAGACAAGGTGTAGCGAGGAGTGCTGAAGCCAGCCAGATTAAAATGAGTGCTACCGTTGTACGTCTGCGCGACATATGATGTTGAAGTGGCCTCATAATTGCCATATATCTGAAAATAATGATCCAGTATTAATTTCAAACGAAAATTACTTCGATAATTCAGTACAGTCCCCACTATAGTTCATCATACCAATAACGACATTTAATGACGTGATTATTAACAATGAAAATCCCAATTAAGAACATGAACATCATACAAATCCACCTTTGTAGCCAATTTCGTGTAATCATCAAATCCCATGAGATGCTTGGAAGGAAACTCATATTCACATAGGTTGAAATTTATCGAGTATTCCTGATGTGATAGATATTATATTTGCATATTCCGTTATTATACATCCTGGACTATCGCTCGAAGCATCCTTTGTTTGTGATACGAGCACATGAGAGGTATAATTATTTAATCTACTTCGGTAAGTTGAAAATTTAACAAGTGGGTTTGTTTCCTATCAAGTTGGTACCAAACCATGAATATCATCCAACAATCCAATTTGATATTGGAAAATTTGTCATTTATCGTAGTAATAATATATCAAGGACTATGGATTACCAGAAGACTTTTTATACCGGATTATATTCATATAAATTATAGAATTCGTTTGGAACAAGTCTGTATGTGCTTCAAATTCATATTGAATTTTACAGTTATTGTGATGCAGAGTTGAATAGACACGCTTATGAACTGTTATTCAACTTTATTCCCTGTTACATAAATCATGACATTGATATGGAATGGTATGATAATATGTCTCATCAATATTGAAATTCGACTGCACCTATTATTGAGCAATGTATGGTAGGAAATTCAGGATTACCTGGGCATCAAATAAACTTTTTTGTCAAGATTAATATGAATTATACAGTTTGCCTTCAGTTATTTGGTGGTTTCCCAATTGCTGGATTATAATTTTTTCTTGTACATAGAAGATATGTTTGAATTGAAAAGTAGCCTACGAAAAGTTACATAGGATAACGTTTTAAGTTGAGTCCATCCAACGAGGGTGTTCACTTGATTGCGAGGAAATTGATATTGACGTAAACGCCAGAAAAATTGAACACCCGTTGAATCACATTCATGACAATAACGAGCTATCGTTTTTTCTTCCATCTCTTGATGTATTTGTTGTTTATTTTCTTTCTTCACCTTTATGATATTATCTTCTATTTTTATGATGAACTCCGACCCTTTCAGTATCAAAATCTTTCTAGAACTGTTGTTGTGATGACCACACGGAGTCACGCAAGTTTGACGGCAATTTCGTTGAGAGCTATTCAAGCTGAATCAGACATAGCACGGAAAAAAAAAAGAAAATGATGATTCCATGGAATTGTTGCTTTCTTTTCATACTTTTTTACGGGTCGTAGAACATTCAGGAACTTATTTTAATCACTACTGAGAAATTTTATTATACTTCAGAGTTATCATGTGACAAAAAAAAAGGTAATTAATTCTCGTTTGTTGAACCTTTCGTTTCCAATTCTAATTATATTTTTCTGTCTCGAATTCATCTCTAGTTACGGTTTGAATTTCCATAGTAAATGGGCCATTTATTCTTGATTTCATATGCATGTGTTCATGTCCCGTCTCAACTAATGTAATTATAATTAATTCGCCTCAATTTCTCTCGTTCAATTCCTTCCATACCCATGACAGAATATGAATCATAAGCCGATGAATTATACCAACGATGCGGGTACACTTGAAAAAGTTAATCCCTAATACGCTTTCCTCTCCGCATTTCATATTTTCGTTATATTTTATTTCATTTGTAATGTGTCAACGTTTCCGTAGCGATAAATTCGACTTTAACATACGCAAAATTTTATTAATAAATTATTGTATATGGTATAGAAACTTTATCTGTACAGTCATATGGAATTTAATGCAAAGCTACCAAGTGGACTAAGAGCTTTCACATACTTTCTACCATTGACAGCAAATAGTTTTGAAATCGTTCCAACCTCGTGTCGTTGGAAGAGAACATTGGAGAGAAACTACCATTTGTATTACTGTTGAAATTTTTGACTATAAACCGTGAAAAATTGGCAATTGCATGAAAATCTCAAATAAATAAATTCCGAATCGTCAATAGTGTTAAATTTGATGAAACCGCATTTCTATGCAACATTCCAAGTAAATATGATGGTGGTATAACACATGAGTTCGATAATCACATTTGCTCTCGAAATATCCAACTCGTAATTAAATAAAATCATGAAATTATAACAAATTCGAGTATCAATTAATTCTTCACGCGTGTTAAATTTTCAATATCGTCCATTAAGTACAGCAATTATTCAACAGCGTTATCACAATTGCATTCGGAGAGACGATGGAATAATATTGCTCAAACCGATAAAATGCCAACGTTGGATGAATATATTCATTCGAGCAATATGGAATCCCACTAATTGATGATAACATTGCATTCATATAATGTCACATGAACCGGTTCAAACGACCGCACCAGAGCGTAAAATCTATCTCAAATACACTTTGCAATTCTGAACTATTGATAATGTTTATTGAATGAAGATAGTTTACGATAAGTTTTCAAATTGTGTGTGAATGCACGTACGTACATAGACTAATATTGATCCATTCAGTGAGTCTTGAGACATCCGAGGTGTCAGTGTAGGTGTGCACAATTTCAAACACGTCTATAGTGAATATGCTGTTCTTATTTTTTAGTTGAGAATTCCATTATTATTAAACTTCAGTAACTTCTATTCTATGCAAAACTTTTATCATGATTTCTTCTATCTCTGTCCATAGGGGATTTAATTGGCACAGGCACAACGATCGTACAAATTAATTTTCAAGATATTTAAAAATAAGGAGAAAATGTAAAATTCAAAGCGTTGGAGACATTGTTGGGAGCAATGTATGAAATATCCATGAAGTCTTTTCCACCAAACGTGCTAGTTTACTACTTTTCTTCCACTTCTTATTTTCTCATGTCACATGAGAAAATATTTTACACTTCAACGGAAACACAAAAACGATTTTTACTCTATATGCATGAGTCTGAACATTTGTATCACTTCGTCTCAAAAGATTTAACCACACTTGGATAGTTGTGAAGTTCTTTTTATCGCAACGACAATGATGAAGATTAGTGGGTGAAAGAAAGCTTGTATGTAATGTGGAAAGTTTGATTTTACAAACTTTTTTAAGCTCTGGTGTTTTCTTCAATGTTGTTATATTCTTCGTGACAAATATGATATTGCATGACATCATTGAAATGAAAGTGCATCTGAGAAAGTGTGATAATTTTTCACGTCTTGCGATGAAGATTGATGTATCATGTCTGTGCCGTTGGTAGAGTGTTCGAATTCTTTTCCCCCTGTTCTTTTACGGTTCACATCTTGATAGATGACAATAGTGTGTGGTAATTCAAAGTTCAATGTTACTATATAGGGAGGCAGTGATAAATGCAAATGCGAAAATATTTCTCATTGTGCAAATTTAATTGGATCGCCTCGTTTGTGAATGAGCGAACTACGTTAAAGAAGCTTAATGAAAACAGGATGATAACAGAGTGAATGTAATTAATTATTGTACGTACTGACAATCTATGATTGAATCCGATATGAATGAATATTCCAATTAAGATTATCAATGATAATTATCATAATTAATAACCCCATACATAATAAATTGTAAGACTACCAAAGCTTCATATAACTAACTGAACATCTCTTTTATCGAATTCTTATCTGTAAATGATAGGAATTCATACCAAAACTTCGAGTATAGTTTGGGAAAGAATAATAGAAAATTATTACCACAGTATACTCAGAAATTCTGATTAAAAAAATTAATTTACCAAGTCTTCATTCTAATTAGATGGTCTATTTATATGAAGATTAACAACTGCGCGTGCATTGAAAAATGAAGATTGGAAAAATAAGCTGTTCAGTTAAATAACGATTCACTGTTGCATTCATCACATGGAATAAATGATTATTAAAAACTTCACTTTACAACTTTAAATTAGAATAATCAAAATGGGGAAGGCGCGCATCGTTAGAGGAAAATGTCAACCAAGTGCATATTGTGATTGTTTGCATTACAATTTCTTTTCCTTTCTCCTGATAGCATGAAATCTGATTCACACCCTCATTCTACTCTCTCAATGAACTTTCCAAAATATCGTGGAGTTTTTCATTGATTTTTTATTTTTGATTCACTTCAGTTGTGGATATTCCCTGTTATGGGGGTTGTGAATGATTTCATGAACACAGGACGTTAAGCCGATTTAGTAGCATATGCGGTAGATGTCATTAGAGTTATATATATTTTTGTATGTGTATGTATGTATGTTTTCTTCCAAGATATGGAATTGGTACGATCTGATTCATCGTTTTCCAATAATATGACTCTACATAAAGTTTTATGTGTTGCATCACAAGCAACAACTCAAGGAAATCAACGACCCTTGACATACCCAATGAACTCAAGTGCATACACTTCTAACATTTATTGCGACATGATTTATCACAAATAAATTTTGAGAATATGCTGAGTTATGACACTTAGTTCTTGTGTCATTCTACTCCACCACTTAAATGAAATACAAACTTTTTTCTAGAGCTTCATTAAATATTCTAACTTTGAGGGAACATTCTCAGGTTTCAAGTTCGCTGGAATGGCAGTTATAAATTCACAGCTATACACACCGGGTTCTACGACAAATGCTTATTACAAATTGTGAACATGTTGTTCATAAAATCTTTTGTTCAAACAAGTTGTCATGATATCTTGTTGCTGAATGATCAATCATGTGGCAACCCTTCTGCGATCAATTGTCACAAGATTTTTTTTTGTCGAGCTGGATTTTATTAATGGTCCTGGCATCTATATTTTATGAGGGGTTGTAAAAAGAAGTGTCATGATAAATTTATGAGAAAATCGATTATCTGCATGCGTGGTGCGATAACACAAATACTTGGTAGCATATTCGTGTAGAATTGTTGGGTTGATTTCATAAAGTTGTGGTGAATTTGAGCGTTTTCAGGAAACAGTTGACACAACATCGTGTGAGTTGGTGCTTCAACCGATTTCATTCTGGTATAGCTTGAATCATGAATGATCATCATAGTGTTCTGTAATTTCATCACCAGACCAAGATGAGCTTATGAAGGTTGATTTATCACATTAGTTATAGTTAGATATAACTATATTGTCAAATAATATTGTGCGATTGATTGTGTTTCAATTTCTATTTTTATTCAGGAAATTTCGTCATTTGTTCTATTAAAACAACTGAAGTGATTGAAGTCCTGGAGTCATATGCTATAGTGAAGAAAATGTTCTCCACAATACCGAATGAATTTGTAGAAAAATCAGACAATATATAAATCATTGAGTTATATCTCACTGTTGTCATGAATGGAGAAATTTCACAATTTTTATTTTCTGCAGTGTCTTGAATGTGAACCATCTCCAAATTCAAGTTTGATAATTAAGCTCTCACAAATCTTTCATGGAAATTGTTTAAGATTGTGTAACCGTAAGTAAGATTATCTACAAAGCTCACAGAACTTCTCTCATTGTTCCTTGATAATTCATGTTGTTCGAAGATGCAGAAATCCTGCTCAACTTGAAACTGAAATAATAAAGAAAAAGATGAAAAGGAAAAACTAAAAAAGTCCAAAAAATGTAGTATCGTTCGAAACGTGTTGGAGAAACCTTTGCAATTACCACCATTTGAAAATAACAATACAAATGTCAGGATATGAATGGAAAATTTAATTGCATTCACTCAGCCATGGACCGCATGACTCTCGCAAAGTTTGTTGTCATCTACTGCTTTCATTCCTCCTACGTTTGCAATATATGATGGGACCATTAATTTTCACATTCTCATCACCCATATTCTTCTTAATCATCACATCATCATTGTGCTTACCTGTCAAACGATATGACGACAAGAGTGAACGTGCTAGATGCAACAGTAACATTCGCCACAAAATTATTCACTGTGCAGTAAACCACACCAAATGGCCAATTAGAATTGAGCATGAAAATGAAGTTGAAGACGCAGTTAAGCAGAGACATCATCAGATCAGCAATAGACAGGTTGACCAGGAGGTAATTGGTCACCGTCCGCATCCTTCGGTGCGCTGTAACATAAGATAGGAAAAACATTTATGAAAATTGTCATCAAACTTATAAACATCATCGATAAATTCCCTTACGAGTAGTGTAATTATATTCATATGAAAGATTTATTAAATGAAAAAATTTTATATTAATCTGAAATATCAATGGACTGGCCCTATGCAATAGACATTTAGTGATGAACCAATCGATGACTATAAATTATATAAATTCTTATTGTTGTGTCCACAGATGTGAATTAATTGGACTGCGATCGTTATTGGTGTCATGTTAGACTGCAGTGTTGCATAAGTGCTAATAATCTTTCTTCACTTTCATTGTGGTCATTGCATAATTTCATATTTGTCCATAAAAGTGCATTCAATTACCGCTCTTCCTCAAATGTGTACTTCACATCTTATTTCTCCCATAATATTTTTAGATCTTCAGAGTCCTGTACAGTGCTTCAACATTTATTGTAAAGATATGAGTTATTCCGATTTTTCATTTATTCATCTATCACCAAACTTCGGATGATTCAATTTCACTACAAAATTTTTTATATCTTTATATTTACATCGATTTAATCTCGATATTGTGACGGCTTCTTTGCATATTTCCAAGTGTTCAATCTCTGAGCAGGAATTGCATTGAATAAAGAACAATAAATCAGTTTGGTTTTCTGGCTGATTTTTCGCAAACATGTTACCATACTGTTACTAGTTTCGCAAACCAGTGTGTGGAACATGAAAACGGAACTGAAAAAATTGGAGTGACACGTTATTGTTGAACGAGTATTGTGAACATTTCCAAATCAAACCAGATTTTTTGTACCAAACAGATTCTGTTATCTCCGTAAGAAGATCATTCGCCTCATACAACACAAAACAAAAGAATTTCGTATGAATACTCAGGTTCGAGGCTTTTATTCTAATTACCACGTATTTACTTTCGATAGTGATTAACTGACGAGAATATCAGAGTGAAATCTATCAGTTCTACCTTTCTACAGCCATCTACTGTGACACTGAAACAAATCACAGAAATAGAAATGAATTGAAGTAGCTGTATAGTTTCATACATTCTCTACTCATTCGTCAGAGCAAATTTTATTCATAGTATGTATTATTTTTTGTTTCGTTAAATTCCAACGCGTCTTTTAGTTGGATAGTTTATTCTCCATGGAACCCATGAATATTCCCTGTATAGACTTTCCAATTGAATAAACTTACAACGAGGGAGAAGTGTGCGATTATCAATTTTTTCATTGGTTCGAATAAAAACTCAATTTTTTGTGGAACTGATTTTTTTTATTCGTAGACTGAAAAATTTCATTTACATCATCTTACATAAGCATTACACGCTGGAGATTATCTCCTACCACAGAATTCTAGAGCGTTATGGAATTAAGAATGAAAGTTTTCTCACATTCCATTTTCCACCGGTGGAAAAATGAGCACCCAAATATGAAAGAAGCTTCACATACAAAGTAACGATATTTTATTCAATATTGGAAAAAGTGGAAGACATTCGAACAATTCGCATCTTCATCATCTTTTCCAAATACCGTTCACTTGTATATCTTGGATAGATATAAGCATAATCGAATAATTCTATTCAAATGAATGACAATGGAGGGATTATTGTTCAGGTAAAATTCAAGTGAAAATTTTTATCCTAATGAAATTTGACTGGAATTGAATGGACGCATATTCCATCTGATGCAATAATGACTTCATTCAGACCAGCACAAAGTGACACTTTGTTTCTCGACGAATTAAGCATAGTCCACCTATCTCATAAATCTCTCTTCAGATTGTAATGGCTGTTTTAATATTACTGTAGAGTAATCCTACAGTAATACTGACTATCATCAGTGGAGCAGAAGACAATGCGGTGCCAGCTCACAACAGCTACTTCCATCATTGCGTTCGTTAGTTGCTCTGAATTTCACCATATTCTATCAATCAGTGAACTCATCAAATTACATTTATACAGCGTTTCTCACATATGGGATATTCACTCGATGTAATCATTCAGTAGTGATAGAAGTAATCCAGGATGTAAAGCTCTTTTGTATGAGACAATAGAAGCGCGTCAGTGTTCAACGAAAAAGAGGCCGTCACAGATTCGATGATTCTATTGAGGATGGACGGAACAAAACGAACTATTTTTTTATATTCTAATTTACTAGATCCAGCAGGAATGTGATAATGAAACTAATTCTGAATTAGTCACTGATATGAAAAGTGTTGCGGCAAGCTGCAAATATTCTCCACACAAATCGTGCTTCCCTTCCCCTTGTCAACAACGTCTTCCTGCATCGCTTGTAATGGGAAAGAAAAAACGGATTATTATGAGTTATCAGCAGTTTCTGAGAAACTTCTTGTACGATGATTCGGAATTGTTCCCGAGCAAACCTGAAATGAGTTGATCATATAATTTATAAAAAATTCAACGTATTGAGTCTTCGGATCGATATGACGAGTGAGTGGTTCATGAATATTTTATAAAATTATGAAAACGATTATGTGGATATCTCATCCATATTTATCATAAATATGTAAACTTGGATCATAATGGATGGCAATGACGCTGCCAAGAGTACAATTACAGTGTTTATGTCAATGATGAACGAAGCGAACTTTATAGAATATCAAAATTTTCATCATCATAACCTGGTTATATTCGGATCGATTTTTGATTGGAATTATTTTGCTACCTGGGTTGAAGAATATTACAACTTACACTATCACATTTGATGAATATTTTATTCCACATTTCTCCTGTCTTTATAACTTTCAACACCATCACATTGAAATGGAGATGTTGGTCTAATTAACTGGTCTCCATCAACGTTCATGATATTTGATGTAACATCACTTATTTCAATTGAATGGCTTACATTTGATGGAGATTGACTGGGGTTGCTGTGGTTTTTTTCATACGTAAATTCTTTCACGATATGCATCTGGGAACCATCATGTGAACAAATTCACGCATGGATGAATTGAATAAGTCAAGCAAAAATTGGACGCACATTGGAAGTTTACATGAAAACAATCATTCACATCATGCGAGAAAAAAGGTGGAGGAATGAAGCAAACAAACTCTTATCACTTTGGAATGGAATCGCTGAAAAAATAGCAATGCCATCGCTCCTGTTTTTCAGTCACTCCCCCAGACCTGCATATCACATTTATCATACGTTCATTTCGCGTTCAATTACGGTTTTTTCATGAAATTCAAATTAGTATTTTCAGGAAAAATAGGAAGCTATACACTTGGACGAATGCAATTGATGTATTCCAATGGGTAGGGAAATCAAAGCATTCGCCGGGGGCGAAAGTAGTAAATAAACTTTGAGCATACGTATCATCACTGAGTTTACTCAATGACAGTTCACATAACAATATTTACCGAATCGTGGGACGTTAGAGCACATCATAAATTGGGCCATCAACATCTTCATCGATAGACTTCAAAATACACTGCAGTAATATTTTGATTATAAGAATTTTCCTAATAACAATATGAAGGCCTAAATTCACTGGGACAAAGCATGAAAGTTTGTAGTTTTATTGTGATAACGAATTTTTAGGGTAAACCTTCAATCGCGATGCGATTGAAACAAAGCTAAGAAGCAAAAATGATTTTTATTTGTAAATTTACTTTTCATCTTTATGAAGTAATATGAACATTTCATTTCACTTCAAATATTTACTTCTCGGCATGATAGTTGGATGACAGACGTTGAAAAACATCCTGCAGTAAAAATTTCTATAAGTGGATCAGAATATAGAAAAAAAAATAACAAAAATTCCTTTGAACATCCATGACAATTTATTCAACCATGCACACGATTTAGTATCGACGATTCGTATGTAACTCAAACTCTACACAAAGCATCGTATTTCCCAGTAAATAGCGATATACAGAATGTCTATTGGACCACATGGTCATACTTTTATATTGACATTCTAACTCATTTATTACTGTATTGTGAATGTCACATTGTTCGAAAAGTTTCAATTCCGCTCTCTATCATCGCAGACATTTTTCAAAAGCTGGAAATTGTCGTATACCCTATCAATAGAGTATCATGCATGGTGATTACATCGCTGAAATTAACTGATGCTGATGAAATGAAATACCAACATTTACTGCCTACAGAATACTAATGCTAATCCACGTGTGTTGATAAATGTAACATTTCCAAAGAGTATTGAGTGTAAAATTAATAAGTTCGCCTGGCATCTGAACACCTTCACTCTGACAATTCACAATTAATAAAAAATTAATATTCGCTGTGATTACTCATTTCGCGAATGGAATTCAACCATTTTGATAAAATACATTGTTACAATGATAATATTGACATTTTGCACATGAAATAATTTCCAACATGAATCTATTCATGATGACGCCTATGAGCGAAATTGTACACCCACGAAATCATAACAATTCACATTTGATACAATGTGATGATGATTTTTCAAACACTTAACACATTGTAGCAAGTGGAAACAATTTGGTGAATTAATATAAAAATAATATAGATCAATTACTAGTTTTTAAATGCATGATGCAACATGGGCATCAGAATTTTATATGAACTCCGAATTTTGACAACCGATCAAAATCGTGAAAAGTGCTGAGAATCCTGCATTACATCAACCAATCAAGAGTTCGTTTTTTTGGAAGGATCTCTGATGAACACAATAAATTCAATTCAATTGAAAATGGCTTTCCAATCCACGAAGATGCCTTGAAAATATCTGCACCTCAATTGTCAATACGGGTTTAAGGTGTTGTGTGATAGAACGAAAATTACAGAAAGTGATCTGCCAGTAATATCGCCGATGAACATGGTACATAGAACGTAATTTCGTTTTGTTTCTTGATAGTTGCAAAAACGTACAGTGCACCAAGCATTAAATTCTTCTGTTGTCAGCCTTTCGAATAGAATCTACGAAGCGATCTCTTCAAGGTGTTTCAGATGAGAACGGATAAATCCTAGTTTTTATACCCATCTTTCCTATCGAAATATCAACATGATACTTTAAAGTTTCTATGTCTGATTTTTTATGTTTGTTCGATTGATCCATTTTATATTCGATGAAATACTTACCTGAGTACTTCAAGTATATGAAAATTGATTATTTTCGTTGAGTCATTACGGATATATATTGAGTGAGTTAATGAGTTTGGTTAGAAAGGAAGACTTGAGATATTTCAATTCAATATACCGCCATGTTCGATTTCATTTCCTCTATTGTATTTCAATTGATGATATAAGAAAGGATATGCGTCATAAATTGTCGAAGCAATGTTACTTCTTCTAATATAATGAAACCATTCCAGAATGTACGTGCTTTACCGGAACATAAAGATCCTGATATATTCTATTATGAAATATTCTATAAAACCAAACTGAGTTTGTCATGATCGAAAATTTTTTCAAGAGAATACCTTCCACATATATCGAGAGAAGGTCTATCAAATTTATATTGAAAATTGGAAATTTTGACAAACCACTAACTGATAAGTGTGGCTGGGAAGTCTGCTTTCACATAGCACAAATCAAGTGGAGGGAAAAAAAAAGAATAAAAGTTATTACGTCGTTGAGGATAGAAGTGACAAAGAAAAATACGGAAGCCGAGGAAACCTTTCATTCCAACACACATTCTGTTTCACTCCCATTGTGGATAAGAAAACATTGGTATATACAAAAATGGGATAATACATTTTACTTCTACTCGACTAGACGTTCTCCAAAGCCAATATTAAAATTCTCAGAAAATCATGATGAATAGTTACCATCAACTAACAGTGAGGCTGCGAATTGGAATTTATTGCGGTACATTTGCATGTGACACCTATCTCTTTATCTGAGGAAGCACAAGAATGAAAACTTAAAATATCAGATGTTTTCTGGAGAATTTGCGTCAGAATTATCAAGCATAGGAGGAAGATTATGTAAATTCTTTATCGTCTCATGAAAGAAATTTTGTAAAATTGAATGATGAAATTTGAAATGAAGGAAAAAAAGTTACCGAAAGTTCTTGATGAAACAATGTGTTACAATAATGGAAGTGTTGGAAATCGATTTTCAGAAACAAAACATCAATCACAACCTCGGGGACATAAAATCATCGACGACTAGTTCTGAAATAACCCAAGTGGGATATAAAAGTGCAATGATAGCTCTGAACACAGTGACATTGATACTAAACCTTCGTTGACACCCCCAATCGATATAAGAGAATCAAACTCCGGAAATTTATGACAAGAATCCTGAGCGAGTATTGGATAAAAGCGCAAGTTGATTGCATCTACTATATTTAAGATTTGATCGGAATTTTTGTGATCGCATGATGTGATTATATCGAAAAAAAACTGCCGCATTGCAATCTCAAAATGTTTCTGCCTCATTTTGCAATATGAACAAAATCGTAAAATTCATTTCATAGAGCTGGACACTAAAGAACATGTAAGAGTCATAACCCTGTTTCAAGAATTGAGAGGATTATGAAGAGATTTTTTCGTTTGAACTAAAAACCGTTTCATTTTCATGTTGCAATTCCATTCTGGAAGACTTTTTCCATATCATTATAACCACCGTACATATAACTTATATCTTTGAAAATTCATCTCATTGAAACTGCTAATGCATCTCTCAATTTTCCTGGAACTTTCTTCATTCAGTAAATGAAAATTTGTAACTCTTCAAGCGTATTCGATTGGTTCAACGAATTTCTATCAAGTTAATGATGCAAAAACTGCTATGAAATCTCCGTTTCATCCCATTGAGAAGTAAATCACTCGATAACTCTCACTAAAATCACATTCGGCTTAAGTTAACCCATCTATTACTGCATTCACGAGAATCACAATAATGAATCGTATTTGTTGGAAATGCGAAAATGAAATGATTCTGTGAACATTCGCAACGGAATGGAATATGTTGAAGAAAATTGAAATAGACTATGATGATACGTATCGTGGAAATACATCTATGAAGCAGATCGATTGAATCACCATGACAATTCAGCCGCAATACTTATCGATGCAGATGTATTTTCCAACAGTCCAATGTTTCCCATTCCTCAAGTATTGGAGGATGAACACGAGCAGGGAAATTGTAAGTGCAGGAATAGAATTGGATGATAAATACGACTATGGAAGGTTGTGAGAATGGTGTTCTGGCTGGTTCCGATTTCAGCGAATTCTACCACGACGGTGAAAGATATCTCCTCGTTGATGAGAAGTACTATTCATATGATATATCCAACAATGATGCAGGTCTTCACTATCATCGCGTGCGCCAGGATATTTTTACAATCCTCGACAGTACATTTATCACCAAATTCTCTCCATGTAGTGATATTAAAGAAATAGAATGTCAATTTTCCGGAACTTATCAGATTAGATGTTTTTAAGAAGGTGTTCAGTGACATGTCGATACAATTCTTGGAACCAGAGTGTCTGATATAAAAAATAGATATTTCGTGGTTGACAGGTAATCGTATAAAACAACGAAAATAATTCTCATGTATACATTTTAATCAACGATTTGTTCGTTCGTGTTTGTTCATCAGCGATGATAAAAAATTACTCACTTTTGAAACATGAGCATTTCATGATTTCATCTCAACTTTTTTTAATTTTGATGTCGTGCTGTGTCTGATAGAAAACGAGTTTGTCAATCATGAACAAAGAATATGATCACATTCATGGCATGCACGCGACTTCAAATGAATTGCCGAAAAATTGGTTTTTTCTCCACCGAACAAACAACAATTTGTAATAAATGTGAACGAAAATAAAGAGCGAAAGGTGTGACGGAAGGAAAAGAACTCTTTTGATTTGCGGTATTTGATGAATGACACTTCCAGCTGTTTGCACCGTAGTGCAAACACAAATTCCACTGAATATGTTGGTTTTCAGACTCTTGGTGAAAAAAAGCGGTCTCTTTATATTAGGAGACACCAGGGAGACAGCAAAATGTATCTACCGTGTCTGGGTTATTATGGTGAAAGGCTGACATTGTAAGTAAATACACAAATGATATATGAGATATTCGACAATTCACTTAACTAAAAATCGAACCTCGATTTATTTATTCATTTGCGCTTGGCATCCATTTTTCAATAGCATCCACCTCTCACCATGTGAGCAGGCAACTAGAAAATGCAACTCACAAACTGCGAGAACGATTAGCTAACAAAAATTTGTACGTTCACTAACAAATGCTCGAAGAGATCAATAGATAGTCAGAAATATGTTTCGAGTGTTGATGGATACGTGAGGAGCAATCAAATCATTCTAATCTAGTGAAAATGTAAATAGTCATCAACATACAAAACGCCCACCGTGGTCCAGTAGCATTTTAGGGGGTAGGTTGTAATGAATGATTCTTTACCGTCTATTTGGAATCGATTCATTATTTTGATCACAGTCGTACAACTGTTTATAAATCCCCATCATTATTCGAGAAAATAGTGAATCAATATCGACATATGACATCATAATTTGGTCTCATCAATTAATGGTGTTTAAGTAATTCATCACAATCGATAAATGCCATTTATACAAAAATGCTTTCGCTCTTCCCAATTTGCACCTCGAATCCATATCATACACTATCACTATCCATCATTTGTTAATAAACGTGAAGCCGACGTAACAACTATCTATTTAGTAACTGAATAATTGAATTCTGATGATCATTCATCGAATATTGATACGCACTTTATTTATACTACATTTGAAACAAATATGCATAAACTATTCAATGAATATATAATTAATGTCCAACATTAATTGAACTATTGTTCTCGTATAACGATTCGGTGTTGAATATTTACTCCCGAATGATTTTGTTGGTTACAACTGCCCTGCGTTATTTTTTTTTCGAACACATTCTGCATATCTCGTTGCAAATTGAAAAAAAAGGAAGTCATGCGTTTGAAAGTGTATAAAATAGGAATGAGGATGGAAATGTTAATGAATTGATGAATACCAACACAGTGTGTTTTCAAACTACAACAATTTCGATTAATTTTTCGAGCATTGCATCACTGATGATTTATCCATGATGATCATAATTTGTTGACTATCAGGAATCGTAAATCGAATACGCCAATGCTGTAAATTGTGCAATATACTCAAAAGGGTGGATCGTGACATTTAGAGAATTTATGTATTGTGGGATAGAGTGTGTCATATGAATCTATGAGGTATTCACACACATACACTCAGACGTACTCATTTTACATGTTTTTCGTTCATTTTTAGGTCCTGCACATAGAGTGCTTCATGTACTTCAATAGATGTCCCGATTGGAAAAAAACTTCCTCCGTTCATCTTGGTGATTCAATTCGAATAGAATGAAGTTTCGTTAATACGAAACAAGAATCTTGAGTTATTAATCAAATCCAAGATTCTTCAATGACAATTTTCATTTTCCAGTTTGAAATTAGCAATATCGATTTGGATATTATCCAATAGGAAACGAAGAGAAAGCAACTTTATCCTTTTCAATTCACTGGAACGATAAATATTATAAAATATTGAAGGAACTCCTTTATTATCCATCGAGAGTTCCCGAATCAGTCAATTTAGTACGGCTCATAGACGCACTTGTTGCATAATTCAAGAACGATTGAAGATTCATGATTCTCCGATCCGCGAAAGGTTTCCTTGGGACAGGAGAAGCATTTCTATCAATCCTCATTATCGTCGAACACAACTGGAATCATTTCGATAGGTCACAAATTTGCATATTGATCGTTCTGATGGAGGAATATCTAAACACAAGTCACGTTTTGAATTAATTCTGCACATGATCCTCGTTTTTGACGAAAAGGTTCGTCGTCAATATTCACATGGAACGCGACACGGAGCAATCTGAAGAACAGGAATATCGAGCAACAGATTAAAAAATTGAGGTGATCACTGAAGTAGAGGCACTACTGAGATCAATTATTATAAAATTATTTGCATTTACCTCTCAAATCAAGATGAAGAAAAAATGGGAATGGCAATATAAACAAAATTTGCAAAGCAACTTTTAAATCTAACTTATTACAAAAACTTTTGCAACTATCACCCGCACATAATTATATTAATTTTGTAACACTTAGCACTCGATTCAACGCTGATACGTGAAGGTGAATAATGCAAAACATAAATTTGAAAACGAAAACGGAACTATGTCTTGATAGCGTGAATATTGCGAATTATTTGCATGAATAAATGTAGTTTTTATCTGGAGAAAGAGGGCGAATAATGAAGGAAATAATGAGATCTAAAGTGCTGAATGTATAATTTACCATAATTGGTGCTTCAGTACACTCGGATAATTTTCAGTCAACGATAACAGTCGACCCGAAGCCAATGACGAATATAACTATGCATGAGAACTGAACACGAGTATATATAACGTTAGTGCGTTGACAGACTTATTCATGATATCTCGTCAATGTAACAAAATGTTGAAACAACTGACAATTGTGTTTGCTTTATTTGTCGTTGGTGCGATGACACAAAATCAAACCTCATCATTGACTGTGATTATTGCAAAGCAAGTCTCGATAATAGTGAATCGAACTGCAAATTCTAATACCACAATGGTACCAAGTTCAAGTATGTACACCATGTTAATTATGAAAATTGTTGTCATTTTTTTGTTGTAGAAATTCCTATCATTTTTCATATCGTCTTCCATTTTTATCGATCTCCAAGTGTTATGAATATGAACACTTTTCCTGAGAAATTTTTCCGGCGTGGAAGAGCACTAAAAAAATCAAGTTCGTTCATCATGAAGAGCTAATGAAGTTTATTGATAGTTGCAACTCCAGAATATTTTTTTTTTGCTATGAGAGATGTGATTGTTATTGGATCATATCAATCGTGAACGCGATCGTATATAAACTCTGAGGTTTTCAGAAATTTCTCATACTGGACCGTTGATCATGAAATTGCCGAAGCAAACGAAAAAAGTTTCCATTTCTTCTACAATTGAGTTAGTTCTCATCAGATATTGTATTAATTTGATTCTCATCATTCGATGATATGAAAACCGCAGATTTCTCTCCACTGGATCAAAATCATCATTTGCACATGTTCAATGCAGCTTACAATCAAAAAAAAAATTCATCCTTCATTTTTCTACAGCACGAGGCATTAAAATTTCTCAATTGGGAATCACATTTTTTTCATTATTATCAGTATCACTGTCAATGGATACATTTCCATAACGTTCGAGGTATTTCACGTATCACTTCGAATAGGGAGCGCCTCGTTCCCTTTTTTCATTTTTTTCAACATGGCGTCAGAAAAAAATTGAATGAAACATAAAATTGAACATTGGATCCGTTGAGTGAGAAAGTCTTCCCAACAATGCAGTGCATAGCGCATATCCCTACTGATTAAAAACGTGCCATGATTCTACCACATGAATGAATCTTGTCAGTTGTTGGAGCTAACAATGTTCTATCTCTTGAAATCCAATCATCACTATGGAATGTAAACTAAATATCAGAAAAATCACAAAAGAAGTTTACATTTTTCTAATTCTTCTTCCACAAGTTCCCAAATGCACATCGACAAACTACTTGAAAAAATAAATGATAAACTATCCTTGATAACGAACATTTTCTTTCTAGTTGCTTTCTTCTTATTTCAGTGAGCGCACTTGCTGCTTGTGGACTTGATGTGGGATGCATCGTAACAAATTTATTGACCCTTCTTCTTTTTGACCCACTGATCTATGGATTAAGAGGACTTCTCGTAGTTATCGTTTTCACTGTTCGATTCCTGTTATTGGTCGTGCAATTCATCTTAAATATTATTTTGGGATTAGTTATGGGGTTGCTACAGAGTTCTTTGTCCAATCTCAATCTTGGAAACACCAGTCCGCAACTTATTTCTACATTGAAATCGGTCCAACCTCTTCTGAGTCAATTACTCCAAGAAGTTGGAGACGCACTGCAAAGTTTAACAAAGCTTCCACTTGCAAGTCAAGGTAGATAACGTTCATGTCAATATCGATCAAAGCAAAGCAATCTTTGACTGACATGATTCCATCCAATTGACCTTTCACTCTAATAATCATCCCAAAAGAATAATGACGAAAGAAAAATATATTCACCCATTTAAAAATATAAATCGATGTTGTATTGTGAGAAATGCCTTTTTTATTTGTGATCTCTATATTTTCAACTAACATTTTATATACCATTTTGCGATAAACATCGTTCAATTTCGAAAGCTCAATGACGATTCAAAGTCACAGAACGAAGACACGCAACATAGACATGTAAATTGCATGATCGTAAAAGCGAAGTGAGACACAAGGGAGCTGTTGAAGAGAAAAAAAAAGTGTGACTGTAACCAACAAGTTCGACCTGTTACACAGCCACCCCTGTTTTTGCCTGATGTATGCCCGATTATAATCAAAGAAATCCAGAAAGAAGGGGGCAAAAGAGAAATACTTTGAGGCTGTGCAATTACACAAATTTTTTTCTTTCTGGCTCTGTGATGATAAATACAAAATTCTATCATCCAATTGTGATTGCGATAAAAATGTGTAACTGGAAAATATGCGAGAAATGCAATGAAGGGAGTATCAGAGATTAATTCATTTGATAAAAATTTTATCTACCCGTTTGTTTTTCTCTTTCATCCAACCGTTCAATCGCGTACAGATAATATATATATATAAAAACAACGATTCTCGTGATCGAACACGGAGCTGATGAATGGATGCGATGACACGGGAGTATATTGACAAATATGTACTTTTTGTGATAGATAAATATGAGATAACAGTACACGTTTTCACTGCGAGTAGATATGCAAATAAAACGAAAAAAAAAAAGAAAAGAAAAATTTACTGGCGATCTTCTTTGATCATTCAGTTGAACCAGTTTGCTTTCATTAGAATTTAGGAGCCCAATGTTAATCCAAGATTCTATTTTATTATCATCATCATCATCATCTTGACAAGCTTGATGGCCATGTGCCTTCATGGAGTATGGAATGAATTAATTTCAGTTGAGGATGTATACCACAAAGATATTCATGGGTATTAAATGGATCTTGGTAACAAAGGTAATAGATGAATCTAATTCTGTAATTTCCAGGATAGATTAAACTAAATGATACTTTTCATCTGCGTTCACATTCTCTGTATTTCAAGATAACTACGACGTATTTTTCAAAACATATAACATCAACACTTTTCCAAAAAAGGATCAAAATGTTCATTCACAAAAATGATACGAAAAAAGGACGAGTTTTACGGCTGAGACCTAATCCAACACAATCGTAACATTTATTCAAATGATAATTGTCATATTGTGATGTAACTGAGAATGCTCAAAGCAGTGAGGGAAACATGAATTTCAAACAAAATTTCATTATTCATGTGGAGGAATCGCTTTGAATAATAATAGGATAAGGCTCATGATGAATTTAGAATTATTTGTTATACGAACTTATCTGTTCATCCCATCTAGTCCTCCTTCACATTTCATTCCATTTAATGTCAAATTTTAATAGCCATCCTTCTTTCCCATTCTTTCAATTAGTTGAGTTAATAGAATAAAGTTGATGAAAGGATGTAAAACAATTGAAAAAGTTCCATGTTCTAAAGTACATAAAATTTTTATCTGTTTAATGTACCACTCACTTGTGATTAGTAGTCAAATCACGTCAATTACGTTCATCAATTTCCCGCCTATCCCTCGATCAGAATGATAGACTAGAACTCAATCGAATATTCAACATTGTTATAATCACAGTTTTTCAATATAATAATTGCACAATCGATTTGTGTACTCCTCACAGTATAGAGATATTGTGTTAGATTAAAAAATGGTGAAAGTTTCTGAATTTTGGGAACAAAACGCTCGTAATTAACTATGACTTCAAAGCACTTGCTTCAATAAACGATTTTCCTGGTGTTTACTCTCTCTGAATCGATTTGATTATTCTTGTAATATGACGTACCCCTAGAAGTTTCTGACAGTGACATCAACTGTGTCTTCATAACATGTTAACGATCCTGGATCTTGGTTAATTTAATCAATTCATATCAATTAGTTATTTTATAATTATTACTTAGAAACTGAACTGTCGAGAACCAATCCACACAACAAAGTTTTAGCAGTGTGTCCATTAATATCAACCAAAAGTTAGAAAATCCCCATGACCACACTGGTGGCTAAAACACAGAAGTTATAATCCTGATTTCTCAGGGTCATTTGGTGGATGTCCATGGAATGTCAATGTGACGTGGAAACATTACTGCTATTCAACATCTCTCCGAATGGTTTAACTGAAAACTTTGCAATGGAAACGGAGGAAAAAAAGTTATTGAAAAAAGTGAAGTATAAATAATTTAGTTCGTTCAGTCAGAAAAATTTGTGTCACAGAACAAGAATCGTGAAATGGTCAATATCGTTTCTGTATACAGGCTTTGTGATGCTCTTGTTTTCGTTTATTTTTCGCTTGTGTGAGTGATTCGGCAAAAGTGATCCGGTCATCGGACGCAATTTGTGGTTGTTTCAATTTGTGGCAACCAATTGATCCATTCCAAATAGCATACAACCCCATACGCTGAAACGATGCAAAGTGAATATGATCGGATGAACTATGATGTAACTAAACCTATAACTGATACTGCTCTGAAGGCCGACATAACAATTGTTAACGTCGAATTACACAACTGGAAATGGAAAGGAATTATCCTGTCGCGAAGTTTTTAATTTTACTGCTGATTCTTGTGGAAATACTTTATGGTAATTTCTGAAATGCCATATCGATCGAGAAGTTGTTATGGAATATTTATTCGAGGCTGAAGTTTCGCTTAATGCGGCAATGTTGTTCTCAACTAAACTGTCTGTCATATCCACAAACGATCCGATTTCCTTTTACAATATTGAAGAAAGGGAATTGAATGTGCTCAATTCTACAAGTTTGATATGGAGTGAGATGAAGAATGGAAAAAATTAAAGTCGGTTCACACTAATTTTTATTTCCTGCAATTTCGTAGTCGTTTATGTATTCCATTCTTTATTGTTATAATATATTCAATATAAATCGCATAACATTCTAAATTTTTGACTTAAACAAATAATTTAACGACAGTGATGGAGAAATGTTGATATTAATGCATAATTGACTGGCCTCATTGTTCATTTTGCCGCCATTATCAATACAAAGATTGTTGTCATCGACCGTTGTTAATGTTGATATCATCAATTAATTCGCTGGAGAGTACCATAGTTGTTTATTGATTGTTTGAAAAGAGATTTATACCAAGTATGATTGCAAGAATAGTCGTGTGACTAAGTTCAAGTTTATTACATCAGAGTCAAGAAATGGTTTTTTTTGGTTCTGATTCCCAATGAATATTCACGTGTTTATCCTTGTGACTGAGAATTCGAACTGACATATTTTTGTTTATTCATCTCAATTCCTTCTCATACATTCGGGATACGGCATCAATTATTTTCACCATCAACTCTTGAATAAATATTGAATAGAATTAAAAAAACTGGGACAAAATCATAACTTCTAACATAAAATCAAGTTATTTTATTTAATAAATCTCCAGAGCGAGTCACTTCCGACATCTCGTCGACACAAGTTCCATACCGCAATCAAGAACACTTCAGTCCATCACATTTATTAGTCATATGAATATATCCAACGCAATTTCCATTTTTATAACGTTGTGCACAGATGAAAAGAGTGTTGAACAATAATATTATGAGTTTTTCTCCTCTCTATTTCCTATCGGTATTTCAAATCTTAATCTAGAATTCACGGCGAGTACTCGTTTGTAGTAGATGCACGCGACGTAGCGACGGATCGATGTTTTGCGATTATAATACAGGATGATTCGTATAATCTTGTTGTATAATACCATGCTAGATGTATATGAACAAGAGAATTATGCAAGATTATTTGGTATAATATGAAATAATGATATAGTCTTCCTATTGTATTAGTGCTCGGTAACTTTGGTTATGACTTTTATTCCTACTGCATTCATTTGATTATATATCTGCATCTAACTTTCAAACTTAGTCGATTGGATTACAACACGTGTTTATATTTCCGTCATAAATGTATTAACATGTATAAAGTGTTAAAATGGAAAGATCCATCAAACTTCAAAATTCATGCATGAATTATTTTCACATACCAAAGATCAATTTCAATAAGAATCTCCATGTTGATAAAGTCTATGAATTGTTCGACAAAACAAATCATCTTATAATCAATGAAGGTCCTTTTGAATGTATTTCTGTATGTTGATGGATTATCGTGAACAAAATCAATATGAAAACTGAAGTAGGAATTGAAAATGTTCGAGTTGTGTGGAAAGTTTGAAGTCCAGGCGACTTATCTGATTGAAACATTTCATCAGACACAAAAGTTTGTGAAGATATGCACTGATTTGTTCTTGAATTTGTAGTTGATTGAGAGCACAATAATTGAACTTTGATGACGATTGTTGTTGAAGAACTTTCATTGCGATACTATTGATCATGACAGTTCGACGAAACACACGATAAACTCGAAGGTTGGAAAATCATCTATAAATATAACACAGAAATTGAATATTCGAATATTATGTTGGAATTTCCGCATGGAGAGCAAGGTTCTATGTAAATATCCCACTATGTATTTCAATGAAGGTAAATATTCGTACGGAGTAGATAAAAGATACTGCAAAACAACGTTCTACGATGAAATAAATCGTGGCTGTTTTGGAAATAATAATGAAGGTCAAGCAAGTAATGCGATTTGAAGTTGAATTTTTTTTTGTAGAAAAAGATCATGCGGGAGGTTTCCACGCTGATACAAAGAACAAAATACTGTTCGTATTATCATTGTTCTCATAAAATTTCACGAATTTTGAAATTCATTTCGTTCACTGCAATGTCTATGTAACTTACGATATCGACCACTGTGTTTATCAAATGCTTTACGCATTTCTGTAGGAACATGATATTCTATTCAATTATTATCCAAAATATGCATGAGGTGTTCTCATGAAATTTATAATTTATTCATAAATGAAATTTATTCACTAATGGTTACATGGAGATTGTCGTTTATGTGGCAGTTTTTTCGCCGGACGCTGTAAATATCAACGCTGTTGAATTATCATCATGAATTTCTCGTTCGATGTTCCTGATATTTGAGAATGGAATACAAATTGATCATGGAAATAATGATGTTTGATGTTTGATCTAACAGCGTGCGTGTGGAATATGTATCGTGATTGAGAATCTTCAGATTAATGTTCCTAATTCATGTGATACAGGGAGAAAACAGAGTAGAATTTGCTGAATAACACGACAAAATATTACTAAAACTGTTCAATAATTTCATAGTTTGACTAAATATTTTTAACAATTTGTGTTGTATTATATGAAATAGAGAAATGTACTACAACATTTGATAGCTGTAGAGAAATTTGGTTATTTGTATTATAGATTTTGTAGTTTTATGAGTTATTGTAATTTCTCTGTTTGTGAAAAAGTGAAAAATTCGCTTCTTTTCATCGAAATTTCATTGCGATGTTTTGATCTTTCATCTTTCACAACATTAGAAATATTTCAAATGAAATTCCGGGTTCGAATTCATTCGAGATATGTAGATAATATTCCTTATTTTTCCGGCGTTTCATCTTCAGCTTTCCGTGTGATTAGAATACAATACAGAAAGGGAAAAGAATGGAAAAGTTGAGAATACTTTGATGTATTATATTCTTGTAAATCATTTTCCACTATAAAATTATCTGTGAAATCGACAATACTGCTGATAGCACCCAAGAGGAGAAATATTGTATTGGAGTAAGAAATTCCAGATTGAAGAGGATATTAAGGTGAAAGAGTAAAAACCGATTTCCTCCTGAACAAACTTTAGAACTTTTCTGCATGGTGAATCATAGAATTTTCGTTGAGCCAATCAATCTTCCACTTTTGCACCAAATTTCTGACATTTCACTTGAAAATTTCCATTCTTCAGTTCAAGCAATAATTTATTCAATCAACAGATCACTTTCCTTTATGTCATGTTCAAAGTTTTTCAATGAAAAATGATGAAACCAATTGGAAAAAGTGATATTTTCCTTTGAAATGACAACACTTTTATCCCTGTAACTAATAAAAATATTTTTTGAACAAGAAAATATCTGTGGGTAAAGTTCTCAAATCAGAATACTTTTGGATCATAAGTGTTCAATTGGACAATAATCTTTTAATTGCCAAAAATATTTGAGAAAGGAGGACACCTTTTCTTGGTTCATGTTGACTTTCTTTTGGTGTTACGTAAGTAATCGATTTTTCGTGAAGAATTATCTCCTTTCTAAATGGATTGCTCAGTGATTCTATTATACACATAAATCGTGAAGGAGATTTAGTATATTTCCATCAATACAATTCTGATAAAGACGTCGCCACATGGAATATGTATTTATCTCTTGAATAGAGAGACCCAACAGATTCAATCAGCGACAATATATCAAGTGCTTTATTCGGTATTGATGTGCCACCAATCGTGATTAGATCAGAGACACATCCTCCATGAAAAGATGCGATCAAGTCATTCGACGAGAGTATCAAGATACGTTGGGACATTTATCAATGAATTGAAAGCTTCTACATTCCAGTTGATATCGTATATTCATTGCGTGCATAATGTAGAGAGTTTTAAAAGAAGAAATTCAGATGCATCACATAGGATAGTGACGCTACCAATGATAACAAAAGGGTGAAAAACAAGTTGGGTCACGTAACTTCGATATTAATTCTGATATTTTTGTTTTGTTTTTTTGCTGACGCATCGAATTTCGACTCATAATCATCTTTTGACGATTTTCGGTTTGTTTTTTTTCTGAAATATAGGTCAGCGATTTTGTAATTTGAAAACACTGATGCACCGACATAGAATCATTCTGTTCGCTGCGTTCCTATTTTCTATGGTAGAACAAAAAGTCACATTTCTTTTTTTATTCCTGATAGAGAGAAGAGACAATGGTGAATTAATATCATTTTTTGATGTGTTCAAAAACATTTCCCAGGTGTCATGACATATATTTGCCATCATCAGTTTCTATTACATCTCACTGCTCTCATTACTTTACTGGTCGAATCATTCACGTCAGCTGTGCTTTTATGTAGGTTCTTGCAATTGTTGAATTTTAGAATTTGATGGATTCAATACATGAAAATAAACTCGAAACCAGAGTGTTTTTTCTGATAAAAATCATTATACTTGCACTGTATTTTCAAACATTTTGACATTTTTTCTGCCGTTGAAAAATCTCCGATCTCAAATAAAGAGATTTTATGATTGTGAATGATCTATCCATTTCGAGAGATAGAAACAAAAAAGAAATCTCATCGTTCTCATTTTATCTGGTTGAAATATTTTTTCAAATAGAATCGACAAAGGGGTGATCCATGAAAATGTTTTTAACGCATTCGATCGATACTGTCATAATAACCTATATTTTGAATTGATGCGTTAAACATTGGCAATCATTCATCTCTGGAGATATATCATTATCCATAATTTGGTTGACCCGCAACTTTTTTTATTTGCATGCTGAATTATTCTCGCTCATTTGCGATGAAATATAAAATGTTTGTAGAATGGACTAGCGCGGTTGCCATAAATATCCGCAACAACCTGATGATAACTAAAACGCAACCTCTGCATGATCACAGTTGAATAAATTTTTTTTTCTATCCAAATATTCCAAATGGACCAAAATGGCTCATAAATATTTGTACATTAATTTGTATATTTATCTTACAAATATCGAGCGGAATAATTGTGTTTAATTTGTTTCAATCCATTGGAATTTGCAATTTCAATTCAAGATATACCAAAATATATAAATAAAACATTCACAAATTGTTTTCATACCCAGATAAAAATTTTCACATGAATTTTATTGATCAATTAATGGATGGATATAAAACAGATAGAAGAGTTTCAAGTGATGGCATTGAGTGAATGAGGAGCTCAGTTTTAACTGATAAAATAAAAATAATTGATATTGAATATCCATACCCAGCACAATCCACATGACTATAACATTTCCACTTGTCGCTATCATCAAGATAACAGCGAAAATAGCCGACCATGAGAGCTTTTGCCACCATTCTAGATCAAATGGTCGCTCTTTACCGGAAAAAAGGCAATCCGTGAAATTAGCCCACAAGAGATCACGTTCAGTTGAGCTGACTAAAGCTTGATTCAAAGCTGCCAAAAGATCAGTTCGATTCAATTCAAGTAAATTCATCAAATCTTGCTCCAACACTGTTGCACTACAATTGTACAAATTTTCCAGTTTATCTGGATCCATATTAAATTTTTATTGTTATATAAAAATATTTTTTTTCACATTTCATGGGCAATGAAGTTATTTCTATTGATCGATTGATTGTTAACACATTGTAAAATTTTTATTTGAACAACATACAGTTAATCTCGATGTAATCAATTTTTTAGAGTATTTGAATAAATTGATCGATGATTTTGATCATTTTTGAAGTTCTCATCATTCTGAATTGTCTCACTAGTTGATTAATTATTATTCGTGATTAATGATTGTTGATATTGTCTTGTCAGTTTCTTCTTCGTTGATAACCTTGAACGTTTAATTTTCTCCTATCACGTAGCATAATGATAAACGTGAATTAATATTGAGGCCTCCTCGCACCATTCAGATCCTTCTTATCAAATGAATCCTCAGTAGCCATAAATAGTTCTTGAGATTTCAATTTGTAAAGTTCGCATTACTCACGGAGGAGTTATTTATTTCATCTATTATAAAACTTTGCAAGTCTGCGTTTCATTCACACGGCTTTTATATCAGAATCATCTGTCGCTTATGTTCTTATCTTTGTCACCAACATCTATCATTTATTTTTTTTTCAACTGTTTCTTTAATCTCCCCAACAATCACACCGAAGAAAAATATTCGCCACTTAACGCTAATTTATTTCCGCTACATATCAAACTAAATCTTTTTTTTTTTTTCTTCACGTTGTTGCAGATATTTTTTCATTAATCCCCCATTCTTCCGTCAAAATGTCACACCCATTAATGAAAACTTTGTTAATTTCAATTTTTAATAGTGAAAAGTTGACGGATACGTGAAATTTATCACAGGCATAAATAAACAAAAGCAAAAAAAAAAAAACAAAATTGGAAATCACGTACGTTGGTGATTCGTTTTTCTCGTCTTATATTATGTTTGTCATTAAATAGTAGTTGGGGAAAAGAGGGTTGGGGAAGAAACTACGTTTTTTCATTGCTACCGTACAGTATAACGCCACGAGACACACTGAGCAACTTTGTAGTTTGAAAGCACGTTCGTTTGAGAATGCGTGCGCAGCCCTACGTTACATATATATATATATATACATATGAAACGTCTTTTTGTTCTTCAATCCAAATGCTCGAGTGCAGCTCTTACGTTCTGACATTCCGCAAATATGCACCTGTTCGCGACAGCAAAAAAGAAAAGTACAAATATTCCTCCTTACGAAGCTTTCCTTTTGTTCCTCCACGCGTTTAAGTATGCAACACATAAAACATTGTTCTTATAAATATATTTTCTGGAGTATTCAAACATGGATGAAGTGAAGTTCAAATTTCACTTAATTCTGATATCACAGATTGAGCCTTTTGCTATGGACGCATTCTGCAGTACGTTACTCGTGCTGACTGACGCTTGTGAGCGTCAAGTGTTGGGTGACTCAAGTCACCGGTCATATGTAGCGACCGTCAGACGTTGGGTGACTATAGTCACTGCTTATAACGAGAGGGTTACTCGACACACGAATATTTTTCATCTCTGAAAATCTTAAAAATGTAACCGGTTATCATTTTAGTATGTTCGTAACAAGCGAATATGAAAAAAAATAGTGAATTTTTCAAATGTTTGATGTGTTGTCTAAAACTGCTTCATCATTCAGGAAAAGTAACACTTTGAATAAATGAGGATGGAGGGAAAATATGATGAATATTATTTGTATGTTCAAAGGAATGTGAATGCAGATGAAAATAGAAGGATATAAGCACGAAACAGAATATATAATTCTTCAGTGGGATTTGTAAAAAACTCGATTCATGAGTATTTCATTTTAGTCGGATGCACCGGCCACATCTGAATGCAAATTCATGAAGTGCAGTTTTCCGCTTTTTTCAGTCATCTATTACACCATCTTTTGAGTATCTTTGGCACGTGAAAGATAGAAACATTCTACATTATCACTAAACGAATTGTCACAACCATCACACTCACTGAATTACCAACATCAATACGGTTTTATCATAGGAGTTCAGTGTGTGTGCACTGGTCGTCCATCGTATACACAACATAATTATATGAGTAGAATAATGCTCACAGACAAGATTTTATTTTGTATCAACATCGAATTATGTCATACAATTGTACTGTCCGAAATTACACAATAATAATTTTCACATAACCTCAATTTCAGTTTATATTGTTTCAATGTATCTTTCCAGTTATTCTATCGAGTATACGAATATTTATCATTACCTTTTCCGGTGAAATAATTCCGAATGGATGTGAGGTTAGGATAACCTCTATTTTTCAAAAACAGAATTGAATTCTTTTTCCTTCCTTTTTCTTTAGTAGCTCGTAGTCTATTCATATCTACAAACGAGTAGGCATTTTCCGAATTTCATCTCCTCCCACCAGCACCCCGTCACATTGAACCCGTTGCGTTTCTAAATAGGTACTTGTTCCAATTTAGTAATTGTGGCGCATAACATCACAACTGCACAATGGTAAGTTTCAAAAATTTTCATTCTTATTGTTTTTTTTATATGTAAAAATGGAATTTCATCGCGCGATTTTATGAATGAAATGTTCGATAATTTGTATAGATAATTGTGTTAAAATAAACATTTCTTTTGTCAACGATTTCCATTTTATCATCCATTACATTTAATTTTCATGTCTTTGAAAACCATCTCATATGTATTTTTTCCAGGCCCTCTTAGGGGCTCAACTTGTGATTACACTGGTGGTTGTGAGTTTGATACACAAATTGAGTCCTCACTACTCATTTGCTCGATGGATACTGTGCTCCACTGGGTAAATTAATTTATAATCATTTGATTGAGAATGTTCACATTGAACTTATAATTCTGCTGGTTCGTTTACCAATTCGTTAATAATGAAATATTTTCTAGATTAGTGAGATATCTGTATCCAACAGATCTGCAGCTGAGAACATTAGCTGGTATATCAAAAGAAAAATCAAAGAAGGGTAAACATACAGAGAATGGAAAAGTACCTGATATATTCCACATTCCACGAAGTTTGGATATTACATTGGAAAATGCCAAAGTATCACATCTCGATGTTGTACATTTGAAGTACTACAATGAATTTCAATGGTTATTGGATTTCTCAATTTATGCTGCCATGACATATATGCTAACAGAGGTAATTTCATAATTTGACGAACAGAATACTATTTGAAATATTTTTTTACTCAAACCTACTCTCACGTACCAAATTTTCATTATGATTTCAGATTTATAATTATTTTTATCCAATTGTTGATGAGATCAATTTGAGCATGCTGTGGTGTGCATTGGTGATCGGCTTCGCTTTGTATCTTTTACAATTTTCATTCTCGAGAAATCATTTCCATTTCAGATTTTGAAGCCATTGATTTTGGCAATTGATTAGGTCTAATTCATTCTACGGTCACGGAACTCATATCATGAATAGATGTGAATTAAAACTCCATCTCGATTTTGCCTCTATAATGAATTAATGAAGTTCTGATCAATATCTTTCCTCAACAGTAAAACGAATTGCAATGATTATATCTTAACGAATAATTATAGTAAAATGCTTGTGACTTTATGGGTACAGTATTTTAAAAGCGAAGAAAGTGTTGGTGAACGTTCAACGTGTATCGTTGCTGGGTTCGCGTATTTACTAATAGCTATGATGATACTCATTGTTGATGATAAAACGTTGGAAATTGGGTTGGATAAAGCTTATGTGAGCTTCAACGAAAGTGCCACAAGGTTTTTGGGCGAGCAGGGTCTTTCATCAACGTAAATATGAACACTACGTAATTAACATCTGAATTAAACGCATTCACACAACAATTCATCTTTTCTTTTCTCAACAGCGGTCCGGCTTCGCAAATTGTTCTGAAATTTTTTTTAGCCGTATGGTGCGGTTTGCTTGGATCATTATTCACATTCCCGGGTTTGCGAATGTCGAAAATGCATTGGGATACAATGAGGTAAAATTTGTTCACTTTATCGTAATCTGCTCATACATTCATATGTACTTCCTTTCATAATTCCAGATATTATAATGATAGAAGATTGGTTCAATTAGTTGCAAATGTCAGTTTTGTTTTGCCGCTATTATTAGTTGCTTTGTGGATAAAACCAATTAGCAGGGATTATTTCACTGTAAGAGTATTTTCCGGAATGGACAATCCACTGTGAGTATGATTATCGTTATGAATTTACTGGAAGATAAAATTGTGTGGAAAGATGATGATATCCAGAATTTTTAATGTATGAATAAAACTTCATTTGCAGTATGACAACAAGTGCATTTGATAGTATGAGGATAGTTGCTGTTATCGTTGTTGTGTTACTTAAATTAACACTTATGCCAATGTATTTACAATCATATTTGAATCTAGCTGAACAAAGAATTGAGAATCAGAAAAAAGAGGCTGGTCGAATAACAAACACTGACCTGCAAAAAAAGGTATTTAATCATATTTGTTTCACTATGAATGCGCTGTGAATTGGTCTCACATTATAGTTTTCTTTCATTCTAGATTGCTGCCGTATTTTATTATCTCTGCGTTGTAACAATACAGTTCATTGCACCATTGTTAATTTGTTTATTCTCCACGTTTATGTATAAAACATTAGGTAAGTGAATAACATATCAAGTCATATTTGCGTAATTTTCATGATAAATTCTGCATTGTATTTAGGTGGTTATTCGTGGGACGGATTCTTCAATAACACACCACTTGACGAGTGCTCCATTACCGAAGAAGCATCATCAATATTGGAATCAGAAGCAGTGGTGGACACATTCGACAAAACCGTAGCCCAAACTGCTGAAGAATTTCATCTCGCATTGAGTTCTCTAAAGCAAATTTTCACAGTTGATGTATTTCGTGGATTGTTCGGTTTGGCTACGTGGTGGAGTTGTTTCACATTGTTTGCTACGAATGCAATGGGAATTTTTTATCAATCCTATTTTTCAAATGCGTAATAACAATCAAGTTTCAACCATCATTGGAACGCACAATGATTTCCGTTTGAAAACGAATCCGTAAATTGATACGCACAAGTGATAGAATAAAGAAAACCATAATGAAGTCACACAGTACTTTCTTTTTGTAACTCTGAATTTCGTTTGCTATATTCAGTTCGTCCAATTCATCCAACTGTTTCAATTGTTGTGGCATTCATTCGAGTTTCATGTTGGTTTTCAGGTTCATAGAATTGGATAAGAATTATCAAATAAGTTGTGATCACCCCGATGAACTGAAAGTAAAACAGATGATGAATAGCTTGATAATTTTCATTCTCAACTTCCCATGACGTGTTGACAATATGTGTCTCAATAATTGTATACATAATAATTATTTTTCGTCCGACTGTTGTAAATAAACCAATTCATCTTGTATAGAAGAATGAAAAAGGATTACATACACTCCGTAGTAATTCGTTGTTCATCACAAAAAATTCGTACGCTGTGAATCCAACATTGCAATGATATAGCTGTGATGAAAAGTCATTAATCTCATGGCGTAGGAATACTTCAGGATCATCAGTAGATTTTGTGATATCAATAGAATACAAATCACATGGTCGTGGTTTGTGCGGTATCCGTCTGATTGTATGCATCAATACCGCATATTAATTTAATATCTCAGGGCTTATATAAACTATTTTATATGTACACATAAGCTAATAATTCACCTCAAAATAATCTCATGAATGATAATACCAGTTTTATCTGATTCTCTAGCTGCTAAAGTGCATACGCAACATGTCAATGCGAATTGTGCAGTATACGTCATCCATATGACATTATTTATCATCATGAACAAATATTTTCCCTCGACTACCCCCATGTAAATACGGAAAAGGGTTGCTACAACCATTGTAAATGAATTGAGTGAACTCAATAACAGATGACCACCATGAATAGCGTTGACGTATCTCACAACATTGCAAATTGCTGCAATTAGATGATGAATTTTATTATCACGCATATATGAATATGAAATTATAATTAAGTGAGCATACCGTGATGTGTTTCTCGTAAACGACGTATTTCTTGTACAACTATTCCTGCACTCAACTTTTCTGTGATTTGTTTTGCACCTGTATTCATCCTCTTGAACCTATTGTGAATTGTCAATACAATGAGATCAAAAGTGAAATTGATTGCGAGCGATTGTGAAATTGTATGATATAAGAGTAAGTCTGATGCAAATATATCTTCCGGTCGAGTGTAATAGTAGTAGAGCGCGTGAGATATCAATGAAAATGGTCCCAAAATGACAGTAGACATGATTGCTAATATTTGAAACTTTTTTATTGCTCCATTGTCATTCTTCCATCCGAATTTTTCCATTTTTTTATCAACTGCATCAATTTTTCCTATCAATATTGGCCACTTTGAGTACTGCACAAGTCCTTGAATGACGTACCAATATGATGATACGTAACAAACAGCTTTATTGGAATAGTACATGATTTTGAATGTGTCACTTTTGAAAACACTACCAAAAACGAAAAAGTCGATCGCACCATAGGCAATGATTGTTGAACATATTGCGAAGTTGATGAATCGTATGAAAAATGTGACAATCTTTGAACAATTCACGGGTCGTGCAACTCCAACACCGAGCAACCAAGAAACAATTGTCGATGGTTTTAAAATATTATCAATTGATATAGACTTGACACTCTTTTCGAATGTTATATTGATCAGATCCTCCATCGATGCCATCATCAATAATGAAATGAGTATTTTATAGATTGAAAAATACAAAGAGAAAAGTCCCACTTCACGGCAGTCAATTAAACATATTTGACTGCTAATTTTTTACACACCAACTGCAGCATGTTCTAAAACCACCCAAATCCTCATTTTTTGTTGCATCAATAACTAATGAATTCATTCAATTATGTTATGAAGTTACGAGTGATCATATCGTTGCGTTGCGTGCGATTTAAACATTTTGTTGGATGAAATGAGCAAAGCACGAAAAAAACAACCATGAAAATGAGAAAGAGCTCAACTTAAAAACAAATCTCTCGTCATCAATTAGTTCAATTATTAATCAATTCAAATTAGATTTATACAAATGTCCGTATATGTTGGTCTCTACATCAGAGATCATCATCGAAAATTCATGAGAACCGTCGATTTTCATCATTCAGACATATCAATTTCGATGAGTGCATGGAAAGCCGTTCCAAGATTGCGTGACATACAAATTAACGTATATGCTGTCCCAGTTAGCAATCTCACTAGAATAAAATTGCTTTTAAAAAGTCAGGTGCAATTATATAGTTGATACGCGCGAATAAACTGGCATTTTTCAATTAAAGAAATAATAAAATACGTATGAAATTTTAATTTCCATTTCTACATATAATTTAGAAAAGTGAAACTCAGCAATGGCTACTTTGAAAAATTTACATATTCGAAATTACTTATTCAATATCAAACGAGCATGAACGAAAACGAGAACATGTGTGACTGCAATATACAACTATGAAGATGAACACGAATTTGATCTTTCTACCATCCTTATCTATTTCTTCCAGCATAAAGTAACAAATAAATGTTGAATAAAATCAACAATAATCATTCAATAATTTTTACCTCTTCATTTACATCCAAACACTGATGTAAAATCAATAAATTAACACAAATTAAATTAACCCTTGGAAATGTTCTTTATTATCGTTTTATTCCAATTGTTACTCTTCAAAAAGATTACAACGGTGCTTAATTGCTCTGTTATCAACTGACATGTTTTTTTTTATTCGTTTCTTTTATTCTCATCAATCATTACACAACTATCATTGCTATCTAGAATGAGGCATTTGCCTATTTCTGATCAAATGTATAT
>JABMBR010010824.1:0-41729 GCA_018881525.1 Meteorus sp. PSUC_FEM 10030008
ATATATATATATATATATATTTGATGCACTTAAGTGAGAAAGAAAAGAAAAAAGTATGTAATGAAATGAAGCATTGTATGATTTTTTGAGATTGTGAGAAAACGAAAATAAATCGTACCTGTCCCGTGTGAACAAAAGAACGCTGTCTTCTTTTTTATTATAACAAGAAGCAATTGTGAGATGAAGAAACTTGCAGTATATTTTCGATTTGAAAGAAACATATCGATGACGATATTGTAAATTGCGATTGTATTGGTGCACTTGTTTTTGTACAACACATGAATGATTAACTTTCAATTTCAATTATATGAGTATATATAAATATACTTCTAGATATATATTAACAATTCGCAGAATTAATGCATTTTCAAATAGATATTCATTATCATTGGAAACAAGAGATTGTGAATATTTGTAGATATTGAACAAAAGAACAAATTGAGATTGAAGATGATAAATTATGGCTTAGGATTTATCTCTTTTTTGTAGGGATTTAATAAATAAAAATTTCTGAAATATTTCAAATGCTACACACTACACTCACACACACACATATCCACTCACTAATTGAAGTAAAGCAGCGAGCGAGGGGGTGGAAACTTAATTGGTTCTAATGATTGCTGGAAAATACGAACGTCGAACGTGTTGAGCACGTTATCAATGTAAAAGACAAAGAAGCAATAAACAAAGCAGAATAGACAAATTTTGGTTCACATAAACTTCTCAGATTCTATACGTACATGTGTGATAAATTTAATGAGGAGGTGTTGATGAGAAAACTCTGTAATTGATCTCTTGGATATAATAAACTGCTATGAGAGATAGGTAAATGTTGTCGTTATTTCTTTTCCACATACATTTTTATTTCCGAATATGTAAAATTGTATATTTTCTCTCTATATCGATACAAAAGAATAAAATGAGAGAGCTCGGCGATCATTAAATAAAATCAATTGATTACAAGCATTTCAATTCATTTTCGTTTTCCTTTTTTTTCTTCCCTGACAATAAATCAGTTAATATTGATATTCCGCGTTATTTGTCTTGATTTAAATGTTGTTTTTGGACTCTGACGTCTTGGTGTACCCAACGACGCTGGTACGGCCTTCAATGGTGTTCTGCGTGTATCGATTGGCGGTCGTCGTGCCAGGGACCGTGCGCTTTTTGGCGTCTTCAAACTTAGGGGCTTTTTTATATGTGGTGTATTGATGACACTTGACGTCGCAGGCAAATTCTCATCATCACCAATATGATTAATCATATTTGTATCATGCCGCGTCACAGCCAATGTGGTAGAAATGCAGCTTGATGAATTGAGATTCTTACAATTCATTGGTTTCGTCGCTTCATCACGTGATGTGTACATGAATTCGCCGGAAGCACGTCGGTTTTCTTGATCCGATGTAGGACTTGGTCGACGATTTCCACGTTTCGCAAATGAGTGACATTGACTCATATGCGATATTGAACTCGAATCATTTGGCGACTGTGACGTTTTGGATCGAGCTCCATTGTTTTTTGGACTCTTACACTTTTTCTTTCGTGATGTTTCTGTTGGTGTAAACATTGCTCTTGATTCCTTTGATCGACGATATCCACTCCGAATTTTGAAAGTTTCACCGGATAATTCTTGACCATTCTTATTTTCATTGTGATCGAATAACTTTGCTTTCGCCAGTACCATTCCAGCATTTTGGGTCCGCAATTTTGCTATTGATGCTCGACCGGTTTGGGTAACCACTGGTGTTTGAGTTGGTTTAGTTGGTGTTTCATACTCCAAGTATGTAGTTGCGTTCTTCCATGACAATCTTTTCTCACGTATGTCTAGTACAGTCGCATCACATTTTGAGTTTAGTTCGCCATCGTGCAGAATATTTTGTTGACTGTTCGTTTTGCGTAATTCGCCAATCCGACTATTATAATAGTTAGACTCACCAGTACGTTCATTACCATGAAATGATGAAGCTCGACGCACCCCACCGATTGATTTTGGTGGATTCATTGTAACTGATGGATTTTCTTCATCACTCCATAATGATCCCGTATGCTCAGCTGTATGATTTATCAATGTACACAATTGTTGATGCAGATAACTCAATCGAGCGTTGGTGGCGTCACTGCAGAACGAATCGATATTATTTTGGATTGGTTGAGACTCCGTTAATGGCACCGGATGATTTGTTGCATTTTTTTCTGATACCTGCCATGATGAAGTGCGACTTACACGTTTACGTGGAGTATTTGGCTTATCTTGAGAGCGTCGTCGTAAATTGCCGATTCTCCGTGCGCTCGGTGATCTTATAACTTTGTGTTCAGCTGATCGTCGTATTTTCAATTCTTTAGAAAGACGTCGAGCCAAATGATCGGCGGAAGTGATACTTCCAATGCTCGCTTCACCCAAAATTTTTTCATATTCACTCTGCACCTCACTTGCTGCTTCAATTGGTAATTTCTTCGATTGGTCATGATCAATTATACTGCTAAATTCCTGCGATATCCGAGTTTCGATGGCTGATACGCGGTTTTTTATTTCTTCATATTCACTCTTGGGTATTTTCACATACTCTTCATCCCGTACATCAATATTTCTGATCAAATTACCGTCATTGAAGTCAGACGTGGTGTTTTTCTGATTGTCTTTGGTGGTTGAATAAACTTTTAATGACCTGCGGCGCAGTCGCCCAATCGATTGATCAATGTTGTCACGTGCGATACTTTCGTCAGAGAGATTGACATCAGCATCCATAAATATCCGATCATAACATTCACCAGCATTCTTTGAGAACAGTTCACGTTGACGCTTTATTGACGGTGATGCAATGAGGGATGAAGCACTCCAGTTTTGTGATTTGCGTTTTTTCATAGTCGTCCGTGTTGAACTCGCTAAACTCCATCGACGTTCAATAGGCGACTCTACAGTATCCAAACTCTCCTTCACCACTTCGGAACTATTGATCCTTTGTCGACTACGAGACACAAAACGATCCAAGTTTAAGCCCAATATTTTTGATTTATCAATTTTCTGAATGATGGCGTCTGGCTGTATAACATGATTCATGTACTTTCGCATTCGACACTTTTGTACTGTCAGAGATTTATCACTTGGATTCGGATTCCGCGATATTGGTGAAAGTACTGGCGGAGGAATTGTTGATGAAGCATCCAATGAATTTCGTTTTTTCTTGATGCTTGCTGGAGGAATGGATAATTCTACAATTTTTCGTTTCTTTGGAATTTTTTCCGGGGAAGGGATAGATGGATCAGGATCTGAGGCTTTAGATTGACTCCCATTGATGAGGTGATGCGTTTCTGGTGATCCATTTTTACCCACGATTTTCTTCAGACCATTGAACATGCCTGTCACATTGAATATATTTTTTTGAAAATATCATAATGAATATCATGAATAAATGTCAAACCTTCTCCTTGTGACTGATAGCGCTCCACGTCAATGTTCACCACAAGAATAAATTAACAAAAAACTTACGTGTAAGACTTCCACTTCGATGTTTTTTCTTTTTTTCTTTGAAACGGTCCTCGGCAAGTCGATCAACTTCCATCTCAGCATTATGATAGAAGTCGTTTTGAATAATGTCTGTTATGTTTTTCGGTAGGACTCCAATACGTTGAGCATTTTCAATCAGAATCTGTGAATGAGATTATTTTGTACATAATTTAGCCTGAATACCCGTAAAATTTGAGAAACCGTTGGGATTATTGGTAGGCCTCTTCTACAATAAACGTAAAAATCCACCAACCTTAACAATTGACAAATGTGCATCTAGTCTAGTCTGCATTGCAGTTATAGAAGTTTCACGCAATGGCATCAAATTCGGTCCAATAATTTTAGCAAGATTATCTGTGGTCATCTTGTTTTGGCTCTCATAGAGAGAAACTCTTCTCAAAAAATCCATAAACACTGCTAGTGTATAAAGATTTATGGAAGGTAAAAGCAAACATGCAAGTAAAATTGCTTCCACTTTTGATATTTTGAGCATCCCACAGCGAACAAATAAATCATGGTACGCATATGGAATAATCGGTTCGGGAAGATCACGAAAATACTTTTTCAGACAATTAGCAACGTCTATTCCGTGATATTTTTCACCCAAACCATTGCCGTTGTCCAAACGAGCAACAAGCTCCTTTTGTCGTGATTGCGATCCGGCTTTTCTGAATAAACCCTCTTGAGTAATGTACTTATCCAAATACGAAATCGCATGTTTGACAAAAATAGGTACATGTACAAATGTACCGGATGATAATTGTACTTCATCCAACGGTTGATGTGATAATGGCACGTTGAATATTTTTCTACACTTATCAACATGTCTATTGTCAGTGCTATCTGCCTTCCTTGAATTTCTTTTCACACGATGTTTAATCCCTAATGACCGTAAATTATTTGTAACAACGTCAAAAATACGTTCGCGCTCCGCAACATCGTACATCAACATTTTTCAAATATTGAATAGAAAATATAGTACTTAAACAATAGTTTTTGTGGAGCAAACGTTCACTGGTCGTATTGATATCACTAAAAAGGCAGGAAGCCTTTCGAGATATACACAAAATAACCTTCGTTATATGTCTATACATATATGCATACACCCAGTAAATTTGATTTTTCCTATCTTATCGACCGTCACCAAATGACATGAGAGGTTAGGTTCTCAGACAGATCACTATAGTCAGTAGATTTCAAATTAAAAACGAGAACGGTTAATTTTTTGTGTACTTCTGTTACATTTCATTGTTATAAATCTTCGCTATGATCAATAGTGTGTGAAAAATTGAATTTGAAGCATTGCGGTTCTGCTAAGTGAGTCGTGGTGTTAGTGGAACACACAGGAGTCATCGAAACACAATGGAAATTTCCGTAGAAGAATTCAATGTACAGAGGTTTGATAAAAATCATTATGTATTGTCTAATTTTATGTTTGAAATTACGTGGTTTATATAATAATTGTCATCAAAACATATTTAGTCTCGATGATAATTTCAATTGATAATTATGATTGGGGCAGGGTACTTTATGTAGCACGATGATCCGGTCATCAATCTATTTTTGACAATTGACTATTTATCTCCCATATTTGATTTTCTATTAAACAACAGTTGATATCAATTCAGATATGAACAAAGGACATTCCTCGAAAAAATAATTCAACGGAACCGAATGATTATTCTGTCTGTTATCATTTTACCCTATCAAAAGGATCCGTCAGGAGAATAGAAAACAGAAAACATGATTTTTGTCAGGATCCTGACATCAATTCTCTTATATTGAAGGTTTTTCATTTCATATGATGTGAATAATACGAACTTCATTGATTGCAATCGCTAGTGATATATTCCATGTAAATTGGAATATTGTAATGCTACATGAAAATTTGAGTTCCATTATGTCAACTGGATGCAACAAAATAAATCTCTTCATATCAATTATAAAGAATACTGCGTTTCGAAGCGCGAATAATGCGCAGTCACCGAAGAAAAGTCAAATTGGATAATTATTGCGCTCGTAAATTGTGGAAATTTCCCACGTTTGGTAAATTGATGATGTGGTAGCCAGTCGAAATCATATTTGTCGATCACGGTTCATCAATGTGGTGGTGTTGTGTCACGTTGATTCGATGGGTCATTATATAAGAAACATTTACATCGACTCGTAGATCACACACCCTTGAAGTACTCTTCGATCATAGTCGACGTAGGAATACTTATCATGGCCAATGTATGGAAATTCGTGATGATGACAATTGCTGTCCTGCTTTCGCTGAATATGACTGTAGAGGTAAGATACATTTTCAATTTATGTACATGATAAATCTTTGTGAAGTGACTCTATGTTGATTCATGACATGAGAATATTGAGTTCTTTCTCAACGGTTTACTGGGTTAATGAGAGGAATGGACATTCTGATGAACAGTGAGAGTAGTTCAATCGCGAAGTAGTTCAATCGAAATAATGAAATGAATGAGATTTCATTATTTCGTCTGAACGATAGAGAAATTTTTAGCTACCACGTTTCGAGCATGGATAAATTTATTTTACTTCTTTATGTTCCAATACTCAGACCAATCAATGGTTGAACCAGTGTAAAACTTCTGATGATTGTGCAGCTTGGAATGCATGCATTCGTGGTTACTGTGGCAATCCTTGTGAAGTTGTAAGTCAAGGTGGACGAGCTACGTGCAAAGTGTCGGATCATCGCTTTCAACTCACATGTGCAGACGGATATGAGTTTCCGGCTGGTTCTGGAATACCAGTGTGTTTAGACAAGGAATGGGCCTGTCAGGGTGATAAAGAAAATTCTGGTGTCATAAACTGCAATTCGCCCTCATGGATCTGTTTGGACACTCGTGAGACTACTCAATGTGGGCCCAAAGACACAGTTTTGAGAAAATTAATTGAAAACGTGTCTGTACTTTAAATGTCTGACAATTTTTTGCAAAAGGTGAATACTGTAGAATTCCAGTGAATTTTGTGATAGATGAAGTCATTCATAATAACGAAAAACATAAATACAGGATTAACAATACATCGATTACTCTAAACTGGTATTTTACTTCTCTTCTTATCTTATCTCATCCTTGTGCATTAGAATTATCCGCGAGCATAAAAAATAGGTCTGATCACTGTTCAATATCGTTTCATTTCATAAGTGTACAACTATATTCATGTCGAAAAAGAGAGGAAAGTTTACAAAGATGAAAATTTATAAATTCTTCATCTATAATGGAACATTTTGCTATCGAAGAATTTGTCAGATATATGACGTAATGATCAATTGACTCCAGTCCTGATTGTTCTAAAATTATTCTCTCTCTGAGAAGTTACAAAACGAAATAATTCCCATCTTTTTTTCGGCGGTGCAATTTTCCCACAATCAGACGTGTCAGATAGGGACGCGTGGGTATATAATCTCATTCCATGATCATCCAGTTTCCATCATAATCATCCACCCATACTGATGAATATACTCAGCAAAATGAACACATATCGTAGGACGTGCCATATCTCGATCACTCTAAAATTGTCATATTGTTGTTGAGAGGATCAATAATAGCAATTTGCAAAAATTGACCTAGATCAGTGACAAACTAATACAAAAATATTGAAAGATAAAAAGCTTGATGGCTATAATAGCGTGACACTTGTATTGAATGCAACAATAAATTATTCATACGAGTTGTATTTCACATATTTCCATCCAAAGTGAAGAATACGTTTTGTATTCTAACCCGAAACTCACATGAACGATGGCATTCGTAAAAGTGGAAGTAATCTTCCTCTTCATTGTTTACAATTCATGTGTCAATGGAAATTCACTGGAACATCCACCAGATATTCATAAAAAAATGGTAAATAATTCAATATCAATAATTACGAACACGAAAATATTTGAAATTTCTCTAGTGATTTCTTGACTAACGATCGTTCGTAGATTGAACCGTTGGTTACATGTCATCTCGATCATCTCAAAGTCGTGATTACTACACCGTATTTCAGTCAACTATTTTTGGAAGAGTCGTGTGGCTCATCATTGATATCTACGATTGTACTTGATGAAAATTTCAAATTGAATGCTGTACGAGCCTCAACACCACAATTGGCAACTTACGTTTTTCCGTCCGGATCCACAGCCTCATTGGAAACAATGCTCCAAACAGTAAAGTCGTCACCCTGGTGGCACATTGATGCCTTTCTTTTTATGATTGAAAATTCACAAGACGAATGCAAGCCAGCAGTAGAAATGCTCGAGCATGGTTGGAAAATGAATTTGTTGTCGACCTTCTATTTGTGCTATGATAAAGAAGACAGCATGATAATTTACACTTACAATCCCTACACGAATCGAGCGCTTCCTCCGTGGGTGGAAAGTAAAAATTTCACGGCACCGGATGATCGTTGGACTCTTTACCACCGGAAATATATTGAAGGTCTCCCATTTCATTCATGATAAATACATTTTCAACGATCTTATACTATTTATGCTCCTTCGAACAGGTTCAGAGAATTGTGAAAACATAAATTTTGATAAAACAAAGTTCCTCGATGGATATGAAATTAAAGGTGTTGCCAGTGTTAAGGTCGGTGCGACATATGATGAAAATAAAATATATAATTTCAAGAGTCTCGTGGAGAAGCTCCAACTAGTTGGAGTTGTCAAGCTTTATAAAGAAGTTTTCACTGCGATGAATGCAACGGTAACCGTGACTTATGCAAGCCCAGGTTTCTTTTGGAACGGTAAACCCATGGGTTTTGTATTGAAGTTACTCGACGGTTCACGTGACATTGCTCTGACTTTTCGCTATTATGGTCAAAATGTCAGTAGTACTCGTCCATTTGTGCTGATAGGCGTGAGAATTTTGACGCAGCAACGCAATTTCCTTTCACCTGAAGAAAAGATATGGCATTTTTACAGTGTAGAGATTTGGTATTTGACAGTTATTGTTTTATTAATAACATTCGTATTCATTCTTGTGATCTACAAGAAACGATTATTCACATCTGCGGCGTTCGATGTGCTTCGCCTTTTGTTGAACACTGGTCTAAATGTACCCCTCGATAATACGTCAAGTAGAATATTTTTCTTTTGCGTTTTTCAGTTATTTATTATTCTTAATGCGACTTTCCAAGGCAATATTGCAGCTTTTCTCACGAAACCCGAGCGTATTTATATTGACAGTAAGGACGACTTGCGGAAATATGATTATGATCTTTATGTGCCCGATGTTTATCAAGGTTCTTTCGACATAAACAGATTTCCACATTTCAAGTTTGTACACGGGGAAGGCTGCGCTGAGTATGTCAAAAATGACAGTTCGGCCGCGTGTGTCCAAGCTTTAACTACATCGATAGATACAGTCATTAAGCACAACTTACATGTATCAAAATCAACATATTATGGGAATTATGGAACCTTCTGGTGTCGCGATGATTGGCCATTGAACAATAAATTCTCGCGATATTCATCAAGATCCCTGGAGACGGGTTTGTTGCAACGTATGCTTGCATATACTACAGACATCCCCCTAGAAAAACAATACAGCAGGGAGGAAAAAGACACAGCAGCACGCTATCGTCCAATAAAATTTGCTGACTTGGCATTTGCTTTTCGTTTACTCGCTGTAGGCCTCGGAATATCTATCCTAGTCTTCATTGTCGAAATAATACCACGTCGTAAATGTTATCGAATTATGAAAGTCAAAACAAAATGCTCGATGACATTGATCATACGGAAATTGAAAAGGTCTAGACAATCAGACTAGTCACGTTTGTTTTACTGTGACTTGAGAATGCACGTTTGAGGTTTGAAAAACAATCAGCCTTCATCACTGTGTTTCAATTCTCATTTTCTTTCACTCACTTTTTTCGACATGAAGATCAAATGAAAAAATGTTCTTCTCGATTATCAGCGTCAAGAATTGAGAATTTTTTGCAAAGCATTTGCGACAAATTTTGTTCCATTATGCTGATTCACCAGTTCCTCAATACACTGTATCTGAATGTATTCACGAAACATAAAATATGTACTGAATAATAAATCATATATCTAGTTGTATCAATAATTAGTTGTATATAATTAAAAAAAACTACTTCGAAATACTTCTTTTAGTATGTATTTGTTGACGTCATCATAGTTAAAAAAATTCGTTTACTCAATCATGGTCATACAGTGGCACTATTTGAAAGCACAATCTTCATTATATAAATGTGCAATCAGAGCACAGTATTCATCAGGGGTAAATACATTCGAAGAGCAACAGGTAGAGATAATGAGGAATTGATGCTTCTTCCTCCAGGAATAGTTCTTGTTTGAATATCAGACTGAAATAAGGTGGGATTGCCATCACAACTTTTTTTGTAATCACAAACCTTGTTTACTGTTCTATGATTATTCAATGTTCCAGTATCATTATGTAACCAGATGACAATCAATAGTCAGCGGTATTGCATTTAGAGCCTGGGATCTCAATTCCTTTATGGATCATTATCGAGGACGATTCTGGAATATTCCGGATTAATTTTTGAAGAATGCATATAGTCGTCTTCAATTCGACAAGATGTATCAATGAAGCAGTTCTCTGAGGGGAACAATTCACATTTCATCAGTTATAGTTGTAGGTGAGAACATGATTGGCCTTTAATCTGAATAGTTTGGATTCATCCTCGGTCACCTTGTGAACAACAAATGCCATTTGCAGCACATCTGCCAGTATTGTCACGGCACATCGCAAACCCTGCGACACATGGATGAGCATAGAGACTTTCACCACGGCATCTATAGGTTTCTGGGGTACTGATATAACAGCCCAACTTTGATACGCAACAAATATTCGGTCCAAAACATTGACCGAGAAGTTGTGGTCCACACCCTAGACACTGAAAAGGAAAATTCATGAGAATATTCAACATAGAATCAATTCAGTTCTTCGATTTTCCCAATTTTTATTCAAAACTTTTCTCGGGGATATCTTCCTCCGATGCTGCTCAATCAGTTTCTTACTTTCTTGAGCCAACTAGGATTTGATGATATTGAAACATCCCCACGTTTTCCTCCACGAGGACAATTGGTAATCAAACACCCAAGAGTAACACTGATGAGAAGCGTGATAGTGAGAAGAATTTTACTTGTCATAATGTTCGAAGGAGAAAAAAAGACAAATATGTCCTATCTTGTTGATGGGTTGTAGAATAGAACTGCACTGCTGGTGTTGAACTTTGAACGTATCTTTATAGTGGTTACAATCGAGATTGATTCGGGGAATTCAGTAGACGCACGTCACGAAGCTGGGCTATCCCTATAGAGCACTCTAAAGATTATGAAAATTATCTTTCACAGAGAATACAAGATCACTCGAGACATTCATTTCATGAAGATTAATATCTTGGACATGTCATATAATCAAAAGGAGTATTCCAGGCAGAATCATTCATAATCTGTTTTGCATTCGCCTCTACTACTTTATGGAAATTTCCTTCACTTGATAAAATTCTAGAATGAAATAGTCTTAAATTTTCAATGTGTGAGAAAATTTTTAATTCACGTGTCGTGGTGTTTATTCAGTTACAATCAGTCTCTTCATTCGCTTATGTCGTTTAACTTTTTTTTTGGAAATGGCACCATGATCTGATGTTTTTTTCTTGGTACTACAGGAGTTTTCGGATCCAGCATCGGTTCTCTTTTTCGAAATAAGTTCATTAGAAGACTTGTGCTTCTTCCGACTGGAATTATCACTGTCAATATCTTTTTTCTTCCTTTTGACTTGACCTTCGCTGGGTTGATTTTCCACAGGAATATTCTTACCTTCGGGACATTCCTTTTCAATGTGATCTGGAATTTATGAGAATATCTTACTGTTTTTCAGCAAATAATGCGTGACAATGAAATGACATGCGTGTATATTTGTATCTACCTGTTCCACCACATTTGAAACATTGTCCAGTGATTTTAGGACGTAATCCGCATGTATGCTTCTCCAAAATGCAACGTTCACAAACTTTGCAATGTTTCCATGTAGGTTTCACACAACGTTGACATATTTTGCAATGTCTGTATCGTCTACCATCTTTGGATGTACATGCTTTACATATTTTACAATGCTTATTCTCGGCAGCCACCCATTTTTTACATCGTTTACAATATTTATAACCACCTTCTTCTGGTAGTTCCAACAAATCTAATTCGACATTCGTGAATATTCGTACAGGCGAACCATATTTTCGTCCACTTGAACCCGTTGTGAACAATGGATGGTTATCATAATCCACTTTATAATCAGCCATCTTCAACCCTTTCAGTCCGCCGTATGTACCCGGTGGATTCGATTTAACTCGCATTATATTTTCCATGAAATACGGAAAGATGAAGAAAATTTTCAACATTGAGTCATCTGTTTCCAAGTGATTCCATTCTTTATGGCAATCCGAAATTGTTTTTATTGTCTGTGACATAAATTCAACTCTACCGCCGAATGGTGGATCGCATATCAAATACATATCTTTACCACCATCTTGAGTGAGAAAATCTTTGAAGACGTCTTGACTTTCCGAGTTGAAGAAATGATGATTGAAGAAATTGTACCAACAGAAACTAAGAGGCCCAAAGAAATTGTGCTAAAGACATCAAAGAGAAAACATATATAATAGATGAAAATGTATATGCCAGTCAAATTTGGATGTTCATTCAATCAATTTCGTTTCATACATACATATCTGCCATCGATATCCAATAAAAGGCTAGATATCTTATCTCCATGATGTTGACTAATGTATTCATGTATTCTGGGTGTTCCAATACATAAGACTGACTTAGCCTTCAATTTTAATAACATATCTGTTATTTCAATTGTTGCTTTCTTCGAAAATAGATATTGAGCCTCCTTCTTTGCATTCGATAGTGGCTTCAAGAACATTGATGGATTCTGCATTTGTTCATCAGATAAACCACTGGTTTGCTCATGATCTTTATGTTTCGTACTTTCGGTAATTGACATTAATCTTTCACATGTATGACAAAAGATTCGTTTTTCTGATTGTTCCGACAACAATTCATTGTGCCTGATGAAGCATTTTCGATGATTGTAAGATTGAGCTAATCTTTTAATTTCTCGTTGCCACGCAGCCTTTTGAATTTTCGTCAACTCTTGATTTTTTTCCAAATAAAAATTACAAAGTTTCCTATCACGGCAAGCAGAACATGCATAAAATTGTGTGAGTTCATTGTTAACACGTTTTCCAAACAATAATGTGGGACCTAGAAGAAACGAAACGTCAGAAACATTCATATATTTGAGGTTAGGTACATCATAACACGTGTTCACCACTGAGATGATTAATATACAAAAGAAAAATATATTCAAATAGCGTGAAAAAATCACCGTGTGGACATTCTGGATGCCCGTTCAGTTTTCCCCAAAAACACTCCAAACCCGAATCCTGAACGATCATTGTTCAGAAAATAGATGCAACAGATCTACCGATATTAGCAATGTGTAATGTGATTGCCCTAGTCGAGCCTGTCGGTACAGTCACTTGTGTAGGTGAATTTCTGTGAAACAGCATTGGGCAACCATTCATAACCTAGCAAGTCGGGAAATAAACGATCATCAGAATTGTCTCAAATCAATTGATTGACTGAGACCTCTAAAAAGATAATAATTTGTGTATGACAATGCAGTCAATCTCAACAGGGATAATATTTACGTCAAACCTATGTAGGAAGCTGATATCACCACGTCGTAAATTGACAAGAACTTTGCATTTTGCTGTTAATAAAAATAATCGAGTGAATGAATCAAGTGCCAAACATAAAAATGATGAACAGACAACTCATTTTGGATTTAGAACTGTCAAAGAGAGTGAAAAAGAACAAGAAGGTAAATGTTGAATACATATTTCATAGATATCATGATCATTCATCAAGAATGTTTATTAATGAAAATGTTGATGCGAAATGAGCCGGGTTCATCGCCAGGTCGAGGTTTCCACTTTAACTTCGAGCCATAATTGAGTAATTCTCGAGAACCGATATTCAATTTCGAAAGATAATTCCTCGAACCGCTACGTTTTTTAGAATCTCTTTCACTGATATTCTCAAACTCAAGATAGGCTTGCTGATATAATTCAGATGTCTTGAACTAGTTGGCTGCTAATTACTGTATGAGCGTGTTGAAAGTGCGAGAGGCTTATAAAGATCATCGTTATGTTTCAGTTTATACAGTGTTCGAGAAAGTGGCAGATTCTTACGATGTGATGAATGATGCTATGAGTTTTGGCATTCACAGAATATGGAAAGATATATTCATTCAGGAATTAGCACCCACTCACGGTAGTAGACTTCTAGACGCGGCTGGGGGAACAGGCGATATAACATTTCGATACTTGAACTATTTAAGTAAATTGGAAAATCCACAGGGTCTCAAAAGTCATGTCACTGTTTCGGATATCAACAAAAATATGTTATTTGTGGGTGAGAAAAGAGCGAAGAAATTAGGTTATACTACTGATAATGGATATGATATATCGTGGTTGGAGAGTGATGCTGAGAATTTGTCTTCATGTCCAGACGATTCATATTCTGCTTATACAATAGCTTTTGGGATAAGGAACGTCACACATATCGATAAGGTATTGGAGTGTCAACTTCGTCATTGGAATTACACGTGATGTACTATCATGATAAATCATTCAATAGGTGCTCCAAGAAGCTTATCGAGTTCTCCAACCTGGTGGAAGATTCATGTGTCTTGAATTCAGTCATGTTACAAATGCTCCATTGAAATGGTAAGACATGAATAACAGAATAATTGAAGTTTTCAAGGAATCTCTGGCATTTGGATCATGAAATTCTGTAAATTTCTTCGTTTATTCTGTGCAATGATCGATTGTTTTTATTCTCAGGGTCTACGATCAGTATTCATTTCAAATGATCCCTGTGATGGGGAAACTCATCGCTGGTCAATGGCAGCCATATCAGTATTTGGTAGAGAGTATACGAAAATTCCCAAATCAAGAAGATTTCAAGGTAAATGTGAGACTCAATAACTTTCCTATAATGGTAGTTTTGAGGATTACATTATGATATGTTGCAGGATATGATAGAGGCTTGTGGATTCAGATATGTTACTTACAAAAATCTGACATTCGGTGTTGTAGCAATACATTCAGGATTCAAAATATAGAATATTTCTCCTGGTGAATTGTATTTTTAAAACACTATTGAAAATAAAAGGGACGTATAGATGATTCATTTTATTCGTGATTATTCTTGTAAGAGGATATGAACGTGCAATTAACGATTAACCAACATTATTAGAGATAACTGTATTAGTATTTAGTATTGGAGAATGCAGCTTCAGACAGAGCCGTTAAATATACACACAGTACAGTCCATCCAAAGGTTCACAACATTAAATTAATACCGTTTCTCTATCGAAATGTATTCTCAAGATGTGTCTCAAGCTATATTAATGGGTATGATTGACCACAGTTGACGAGTTTCCATTGCGGATATAATCATATTCTCCTGATTCATATTCACTCATATTTCTTACCTTATAAGTTGCAATTCTCACGATACATTAATCGTACAATTAAAAATGTATGTCAAATTCTCATTCAACATAAGACAATGGAATGCGGTCATAATCGTGCTGAAAATTATTTATGATTAAATTCTCGACGAAATAAATAACCGGAATTACTCTTTTCTTCAACATTACTGCCGAGTTTAATGCCCATAATATATTTAAACTTTCCATCTTTGTATATTTGATTATGTGAATCCTGAGCAATCAGCTTTATAGCATTCGAGTTATTCATCTCCCAAGATACGGATAAATATTGCCATGTGAAATTAAGCAATGAAAACTCGCTTGCATAGTTGAGACACGCCATGATTTTTGCCTGCTAGGCCATCAGGGTGCAAAATTTCTCTTTTTATTTTTTTTTGATAAATTGAAGATTGTGCGGGATTCAATCGCCATTGAATCTCGATATATTAATATAAATTCGTCTAAGTGTTAGATTTTTTTTTTCATACAAACTATTATTATTCCTAAATCATGCACGAAGACTGACAAATTTTATGTGATTTTATGGATCACACGTCAATCGTATATAATTCAAGAAATCATGAAGTTAATTTCTGCAGATCATTTTTAGCATTAGCTTCATGGCACGGAGCTCTCAAGGAGGATGTTATCATCATCACAAATGAGATGATAAATATACACCAAGCTGGGTCCTTTTGTTCTTTTCGTTTGTAGCAATATGCAAATAATATACATATATTTCCTAAATAATCTACACGGATTTCAAATACTTGATCTAAATCGGTGAACAATAGCGATAGCTTTCAGACATTTAATCAATCACTTTTATAATGAATCGAGAATAGTTTTGATATTTTTGTATGAAGTCATTGTATGGAGATTGCACTATAAATATCGTATTACAATATAATTTGTTTAATATTCATTATCGACATTATTTAATTGTTTTATAGAAATATTGAAAAAGAAAGAGGAAATAAAATTTACTTATAGACAATAAATTGGAAGAGAAATGAAAATTTTTTTCTAAGTATTCAATGCCATTGAAGTTTTTATGTGTCAATGAGATTCTGGTTAGGCACCAATTATAAAATATAACGACGGTAACGGGCATTACATTTATGAATAATAATTATACTTCATGCTACCGCGATTTGATATTCAATTTGTTATACGGACATAAGAAGTTTGTGCATACATTTCATTTTATTTGTTTTTTTTTCACTCTTCATAAAATATAGATTCCGATACCAATGCATTGTACGGAGCAAAAAATTTCAATAAGCATTGCATCAATTTCAGAAGTTAGCAATCAAAAAACCACAAAAAAGTTAACAATAAATCGACATATTCCTGAAACGTTGTTCCAAATTTGGGACAGTGTCCATCAAACAGTTTGCGTTCACTATTGGTGACTCTTATTCGTAGAGAACCTGTGGCTTCGTGCGACATGACGCAACTAACATTTTTTTTTTTTTTTTTCATCCGCTTCGTAGTCCTTGTATCGCTTTGTACATAAACTATAATGAAAATTTCCCCATGAGTGAAAACCGCCAGCATTGAACCCAACCATACATATATACCTAATATAAAACAAGAACACAACAGAGTTTTTTTTCTGGCATACGCGATACATTTGAACATGTAAAGAAGTATGTCATAATAATTTTTTTTCTTCGTATCGAATATGCCCCCTCACCCATAGATTTTTTCTACACTGTATATTATACTCGATTCCCCAAGTAACCGATAACAACATTGGGATTTGCCATTGATATTTCTTCTTACATTTTCTCTCACATGATCGTGAGGATTTTCAGTTAAAAACCATATGTTTCCATAAATTTCAGTTATCAATATATATATATAATGGGATCACGTATTTGAATTTTTGCTTTTTAAGTGACATGGCGATCGCGGAGTGGATGGGTGTGTGTTGTGTGTGTATGTAGATATCATGTGTGTAGAGGGGTACAGAGAAATTACAAATCAGCTTATCCACTTTTGAAGAGGAGAATCGCTACCTGACCGAGGTAGAAATAAATAAAATGTCTTGTTTCATGCGTCACATAGCTGCCAAAATTGCGTCCAACGATGCAATGCCACGTCGGATTGTATTTTTTGTCGAATTCTTTCTTAATGAATGCTGCAATATCCTGTGAAAAAGAAAGATATAGTTCATCAGTTGCAGGAATATTGCAGAGCACTGCATAATATAGATTTTAATTTTTGCTCATGTGGTTTCATGACTTTTACCTTTTCAATATTGTATTTTTCTAGTGCTTGGGTAGCACAGTCAACAGCATCCTGTTGCATTTCCTCTGACATATCGGCATTTTTAATGACAGCTTTGCGGTCCGACATATTGTTCGGTCTATAAGAGAAAACAAATTATCTCATGATAGAAAACCCACGAATATTGTTATAATATTCAGTTCACTTATGCAATGATCAAGATAAGATTTTGTTTACATGATTCTAGGAAATGTTGGCGATTATTTCATTGAAATTTATTTTTCACGTGATAATTTGATTGGTATGTCCAATATGGCTCTATAACAATTGCCTACTCACGATAAAAAGTTGAACTGAGCCTGTATATATAATTCATTTGTTTTCAATTGTTAATGTGTACGTGGCGAACTGCTTGGTGTTGTCATGGAAACATTATTTCATTAGATCATAAGCAATTTCACATCATGTCCTAGTATGTATAACAAATGGTATCTTTTAGAAGACATGAATTCGTGTGTCCCAAGAATAGCACAACCATTATTATACCATTGATTTAACAATTCGAGAACCTTGAAAATATCATTGAACGATTGACTCCGACTGATGTTGACGAATCATGTATATCGATGGTAATAACACATTTCGATTCAGTTTATATTAGGCATCGGATGGTACGAATAAATAATTCAATGAGTTTCATTTATGGGAAATTCTTTCTGCGTCAAATTAGGTTAAACATTTGTTTTATTGAAAAATCGATGGCTAACAAAAAAAAACCAAATGTCATGAGTCATATAGTTAATGCTGGAGTTGATACATGTATTCAATTACGTCTCATATCATATTAATTTATGAGAAATCACGATAGAACATGACCGAGTATAGTGATTCTCGTCCTTTTCAGTAGTGGGGGTTCCTACATTTATCATGAAAAATTCTGCATTTCAGAAGTTAACCGACAATTTTACACAACTGTTGATACAATCATTCAATATGGATTGTCAAAATTTCAACCGGAAGATCCAATGAATACGAAAATAAAAGTGATTTTCTCGGGTGGGTAACTCACACTGTTTCCTATCTTATTGCATTGTTGGTATTTGATAAGTTATTCATGTGCTATTGGAAAAACTGATAAATCAACGCATGTATTGCTCACATATTCTGAATGAGAAGTAAATGAAACATGAAACAGAAATGATTTTTTTAAGTATCTTCGAACACGAAAGTAGTAAAATGACTTCTTGGGCTCAAATTCATAAGTCGAATTTTTAGATGCAAATGATGTAATATATGTCATATTGTAATTATATAATCATACATAACAATGATTTGAATTGGGTGTGGAATATTCTCTATTTGTATGGCATGATTCTCTACTTGAACACAGCAATCAAATTTTCAAGAGTCTCTCAAGACATTATATCACAACTAAATAATAAAAGCTCCTCCATAAAACTTTTATCCTCTTTTCCTTCAATGTGGCATATCATTTTGCATTTTCACCGTATGAATGAATGAAAAAAGAAATGAACAGTTACGGTTAGTGCAAATTAATCACATATCCGGAAGTAGAACAATCACATGTAATGAAACGTGCGTTTCAATCTGGTATTATATTAGTCTAAATACGGAACTTGAAACTGATATGAAAACAGCCTTTTTGGAGGGAAATATTACAATTCTCGCAGTACAATGAGTAAAAGTATTTTCAACCTGGTAGGTAAACTTGAAATTTTAACAGTAGCTTGAATATTCAAATCTGTCGGCATTTTTTTTCAATAATATGATGATAAATCTTGATTACAACAAAACTGGAGTTAATGGAAAACTGTTGAGTATTTATGGTAGAGCTACTCAGGGATGTTGATGATTGAGGGGTCGAGAAGCGCGGGAGGATGTCGTTTTATCGATAGGACGAACAATAAAAATAGAAATTTGAGATCGCACGCGATCAAAAAACTAGGTCGATTAATTACAAAATTTAATTAATCAACTGAACTGTTCATATTGTTTTACAAAATGTTTGACGTGAGCAATTCATATACCCCGGCGAAAAAAATGATAATCACATAAGTTACGAATGAAAAAAGTAATAAATAATAATTGGTAACGTACCTCTCTTTGGTAACACTCTCTAACAACACAAATGAATATTTTCCTACGGTTTAATTTTTCCTTCCTATTTCCCCTTTCGTTCTTCGCACAGGTTTAGTTGTAGATCCGTAGATAATACAAGGCGATTTACTCAACGATTTTTGGACACACGAGCCGACACCGAAAATTTGTCGTTCAGACTGAAGATTGGAGCGCCTGTGGCTAGCCGTTACTGCACTCCCATTGGTTCTGAATTAGGGTCTTCTATCAGGAGCTTCTATCAGTCCACAATGCATTGCGCGTTCAGAGCGCGAGAAAACAAAAAAATCATATGACACGATTTATATTGTGTATTGCGGTAAATTGAAATACAATGTTCGGTTTCTTCATGCATTCCAACTTACGATGCAAATTGAAAAGGAGGATATTGAATTTAGAAGTCAGATCAAATATGAAAATGTTCAATTTTATCAGTAGAATGATTGTGCCAAAAAGAAGAGTTAAAATTCGTTAGATAATGATTGATAATTTATGTCCTTAATGAATGTCCAGTCCTACGTTTATAAATTTGAGTTAAAATATGTTGTAAGAAATCTTATGAGTGATCAGATAAATTCATGTTTCTTACTTTAACGGCTATTGATTAAAGTTTTATTGAAGAAGAGAAACGCTCGTCGGATATAAATCCTCAATGCAATTATTCTCACTTCGAATATTTCCTTTCAATTTATGTATCAATGATCAGACTCAAGGGGTAGAAAGGACGAGTAAGTTGAGTCGAGTTGGAACCCGAAAATCACTCTTTCGATAATTGGGCTTCAGCTTTAGTTCATCAATTAATGTATACTTACGCGCTTCGGATTGCGATCAATGTACAGCATGTTTTTTTCACAAGCTTATTTATATGATTATTTGATGTGAAACAGTCATTGGAATGAAACCCAAGATAAATATAATCAAATTCAGATAAATACTGGTAAAATTTGTCACTCGAATCGAATTTTAGAGAAGTAAATTGATTTCCTACCCGACTACAACTGGTATTGTCGTTCACTGTAGTTCACGAAATCTAACCTCACTTTTACCAATCTATAAACACAACACTTGGGTTGTAACGGAATGTCCACATTAACAATTGAATTAATTTCACGAAAATACAATTGAAGATGGATGTTGTACCCGGAACTGCGTCGCTCCTCGATGAACTCGATAGTATGTATGAAACAAGATTGATTTTGAGGTTATAAGCTTAGTATAAGGCAGAGTGTCTGATCTGAAGTTCATTCGGATTTAACAACTAATATTCATATGAATCGCGATAAAACTTTATACGATTTTCTTATATGTATGGATATCATTTTAGAAAAGCTGATGGTTCTGTTGAGAGATGGTAGAACACTGATTGGATATTTGCGAAGTGTTGATCAGTTCGCAAATCTGGTTTTGCATCGAACAATTGAGAGAATCCACGTTGGTAAAGAGTATGGTGATATCCCGAGAGGAGTTTTTATCGTTCGTGGTGAAAATGTTGTACTTTTGGGTGAAATAGTGAGTTTGGCCATTTGCATATCAACCAGAGGATTATGTTAGGTATTGCTATATTTTATTATATCAATTATTGCTTCTATGTTAACAGGATAGGGACAAGGAGAAAGATCTTCCGTTATCTGAGGTTTCTGTTGATGATATTTTGGATGCGCAGAGACGCGAACAAGAGATGAAGCAAGATCAAGAGCGTTTAATGAATAAGGCACTGAAAGAACGTGGCTTATCATATATACCCGATTTAGGACATGATGATATGTTCTGATAGACGGTTTATTTAGATTTAAGTCTCATTTATTGTTTCTGATAACTTTTAAAACTAACTTATCTCTCGACATATTCGTGATTAGCATAACTGGGATGACATGTTGAAAAAAAAAAAAAATCGTAGGAAGTTTGGTGTATCACAGATGAGGACTTTTCGATTGGGAATCATGGATGCATTTCTGATGTGCGGTCAATGTGTAGCTACGGATTTAATGCAGTATTACGAATATAATTATCAATGTTGTATATCACTGATCTATTCATAATCTGTGTTCTCCCAGTAGTCGATAATTCTTGATGAATATAAGTCTTATTGATGATTAAGATGTTTAGAAAAGAAATGAATTTTAATATTATTTTAATGTAGTACAAAAAACTTTTTATTTGTTCGATATCAATTGCCATTACTCTACTTACTAGATAAGTATAAATCATTATATTTTTATTAAAACGAAGTTTCCTGGAAAGTGTCTTTCGAATTGTCAATAATTGATCTCGATTTGTTGAGATTTGTTTCATTTTTGTGTACATTATGTTCATTCTGTTCATCTGACTTCATCGTACTTTTCACTGAACGTTTAGAATCATTGCGCTGCAAATTTGTCCCGCGTTTTCTCGGTGATGGTAGAGTGTCGTCAATCTTCTCTGCGGAATTATTAGCGCTGTTCGTACTGCCAGAACCAATTCCCGATGTGTCAGAGCCCGGATGATTACCATCTAAGCAATGCATTAAACTGTCAGACAAATTTTCTTCATTTAACATATCTAAATCAGACGCCGATTGTTCGAAATCGCCAGTACGTGAAGTGAAACTCAGATCAACTGGGCTCGCAGTCAAGACACTGCGTGATAAAAGATATTCTCTGAAAGTGCTTGTGATTGACATGGAACTTGGTTGCGTAGTCGTTGCATAGTCTTCATCGATTGAAGTAACAAAGTTACGTTCACGGAATGGTGGGCGTCGAGCATTTTCTTTCATCTCAATCTTATTATCGCGTGTTTTTAATTTTATCCTGTCAGCGTTCTCACTGTATTCCGATTTTTCCACGACAGACGCACTATTTTCTTCATCAATATCAATGTTTATGACGTGCATCTGATTACTCGATTTTGCCTGCATGCTGCCTTTATTGATTGTGGCAAGATTGCATAGATTCGTGGCTGAAATCATCATGACAGGTTTTCGTGATCGTGGTGTCATCATTGTTTCCTAAAAACATCAATTGCACAATGTAATTAAACTCTAAATTCTTCTGCCGTATATTATTATCGTAGAGAATTATAATTGCATGTACCTGCATAGCTCTGGTCATCTTGGTCGTACTCTGTGTAATTGGGCTCATGCTTTTGTCATTATTAGCGATAGGCGTCAATCCATATTCATTATTAACCAAATTACGTCGTAATAAATCGGAAGGCGTGGAAGTATGCGCGCCATACACATTCAAGAACTTATTTTTTATTATCGGAGACGTGACCGTACTTGCAATATCTTTTGTTCGCAATGAATCATCAGATTCCACATCAGGCAATGATGCTCGTGGTGTGAAAACTATTTCGATATTAGATCGCGGACGGAAAATGATGGAGTTCGTTCTATGTGCAATACTGCTATGTCTGTCAGTGTCTAACTTTTTCCATACATATACGTCGTGTGGTTCGCTGTTATAACGACGAACTTTACGATCAATTACTTTCGATATGTTTTCATGCTCTGATGGATCAGCTGGATTAGTTTTAGCAATACATCCCGAGAGATTTGCTGAATGACTCAGATCGATTGATAGACCTTGATCATGAGGTAGCTGACAAAAATTATCAATTTCGATACTATTACCAATATTGAAACTACTTTTCAATATAACTCCATCTTGTTCTGTTTGTTTCAGACCCGAACCATCAATATTTCCGGTACTGCTACTGAATCGTTTTGAATTAACGAAATCATCTTTCTCAGAAAAACTATCAGCACTCAATTCATCATCAGATTTACTGAACAATTTTTTTGGTGGTAGCATCGAGTTTTGGAATGTCTATATCAACATGCATTCGAGCAAATTAGTAATTTTGTTATTATGAAGCGGTTCACCTAGTCATTATCAAAATTCTTACCTCTGACAATATATTCTCTTCGCTGCTTGATCTCACTATATTGCAACCAATATTTATATCTATAAGTTTTTTGTGACCCAACAATTTCTTTTGGAAAATATGCTTCTTTATTGAGTCACCAAGGCTTTTTGTCCGAATTTGTTTCACATGTCGTGGTGTACCTTGACCATTTTCTTTGTTAAATTGTTTAACAAGGCGACGTTTTTTAGCTGATTCTGGCATCGCTTGGATATGAGCATATAATTGTGCTAACGCTGCTTGAGTATCATCAGTTGTATTGGCCTTAGCGGTGAGTTTATGATCCACGAAGCTAAAGACTGTATGTGCTGTACCAGTTGTATCTGATACAGATTCATTTAGCTGTGGGAAATCACATAGTTTCAGTTAGATAAAAGTGATGACGAATTTCACTACCGACAATTATAACTTACATCATTTTTACTTGGACTTAGCAATTTCCTCTCTTGTTCAACCCAATATGCTCTGATATCCGTTGCCAATTTCGGAGGAATTTCGAATAGGTCACCTCCTTTTTTTATCATTAATGCTACCAATCCGGACAGAATTTGCGAGTTAATATGCAGTGCTTCCGGTGACAATTTTCGGGGGCACATCAAGTGCGGTGTAAATAATGTTGCGAGAGTATCGCAATTCATTTTGTTGCTACTCTCAAAAGTAGCTGTCTTATTCAACAGATTCAATAAATATTTCAATAGTATTCGATTAACTGGTGGCAGCAGCAATAATAGGAGCTGTATTGCTCTCATAAGCCTCGATTCACTTGTTTCAGAAATTGAATAACATAGCTCAGCGATCTGACAATGTGCTGGATAATGAAGATCAGTTAGTAATGGCTCAGGTAATTCTGCCAAGAAGCCTTTTAAAACGGATGCACAATCATGTACACTGTACGTCCCATCTTCCAGTTTTAATGAGAGACCTTGGTAAAGGGACGATTTCAATTCTTGCTGTCGTGTCAACTTTCCAGTCCTCCTGAATATTCCTTCTTGACTGATGCCTGTTTTCAGATAATGTTCTCAGATACATACTATGAGGATTCCATGCATATTATTTATATTTAATTTCTTAGATTTAGTATAAATTCCAGAACGTTGGGAATGTCGATCCAGCACATCACATGAACAGAAAGTTGTGGAGAATATTAATGTTCTATTCGGAATGCGCATTGTTGAAAAAAGAAATAAAGTCATGGAATTCACGATTTAGTTGAGATTTGGCTTCGGTTTTGTTCCCTATGCGATCGAACATGCGTAAATTCCAAATTCAGCGTAGATCAAGTAACTTACATTGTTCCTTTGATAAATATTCGATCAAATGCTTCACTTGGCTAATTCTTTCTGATGTTAAAGTTCCACCTTCTGGTGCTTTTTGTTGCAAATTCATCATTGATTTAGGTTTTTTAGAAAAATTTAGAAGGCCCCATTTTTTCAATTTTGCTTTTTCGGTCACAGGATCATTGCTGGAATAGATAACAATCAAGTTGACTATTATGTTCACAATCACATCATAATATTGTATTACCATACATTTCAATGAGATTAGAAAACTATATTTGAGGGACCATTCTTACTCATCTGTATTGATATCTAATTCGAACGAGAGGTGCATTTTCACAAGAGTAAAAAATTGTTCCGGGTTCACCCTCCGCATCCTCGATGCGAGTTTACCATCAACACCTTCATTGAAATCTTCCATATTTTATACCACGGTTTTTTCTATTCTCGCAGAATTAATAGTTAATATCTTTCCCTCATCATTTTCATATTCGTCACCACATATCGCACACTCATGAATAACGGTGGCGGTGACACTGTAGTGAACGATTTGAAGGTTAATTTCCTGAATCCGTTAATACACTGAAACCTTTTCAGTCACTAATTGAATAAAACTCGTTCCTTATTCATTTTTATAATTCACAAAGCCGATAATCCATGTGATGCATGTTCAAACAAGAAATTATTTGCTCCAGTATTTATACGTATTATAACAATTAATTATCTTTATGTGCATTGTATGTATGCAAACTTATCAGACGGCAGCTGACAACCCGGTAGAAATACATCTGGATATGCAAATGCTTATCACGTGACGGCTGTACTGCAACATGATTGGTCCAAACGTAGCCATTTTGATTTTTTGAAAAAATTAAATAATCGTGAAGTCGGTTATGGGTTGTGTAACATTGAGTCAGGCATGATTCACGTCTCGTTTGTCAGTGGCATATCACATTCATACGACTCGTATTCTTCTGAGTTGTGCAAAAAGCACTGGAAGAGCATTGAGGTTATGCGTACAACTAGCTGTCAATGTCTTAGCATCTTACTTTTCAAACCCACTCTGTATATATATTAAGAACAGTGCCCCAATCATCGGAGGATTCTTGTCGCAATTTTAAATTCCGCGCGCTGTATGGAGGTGGTTGATTGGTCCGAGGTTATATTAGTTGAAGTGAGCAAATCATCCGCCATATTGCCCAATTTTCCATTATGGCGGGTAGCGTCTTGCACTTTTGCCTGATTTGTGTAGAGATATTTCATATTCCGTTCATACAAGTCAACGTTTATATAAAAAAATGATCATCATCATACCCTGGAAATATGGACGGAGAAACAAATGAAAAATTCTGGAGAGTGGTGTGAAGCCTGCTGATATTCCGCAATGTGTTGTCGCCCTTGCATTCGGAGGTTATTCTATTGCGGTATAATATTTTTTTCCTTCTATTTTCATCCATGTTTTCAGCTCTGTTATATGGAGAAACAGCACATTGATAATTTAGTCAATAATATTCATGAAAAATATTTGAGTCGAGTAATTAAGTTATTTCATGCAAATGGCAGAGGATTTTTTCATCTGAATTAACCAACTGCGCAAACGCAACGGTCTTCCCGCCAATTTGCATTGTGAATGCGCGGGGCTTCTTTTATGTCCCTATGAAGCGACCACTTTATTGTCATGTAGTCAACTGATTTCGTAGTAGCAATTAACTACTCGTCAAATGATAAATTCCTACGATAATGAATGAAACTGTCCTGATGGGTTTACATCTAACGCGAAAATTATCGATATTCAATTTTTGTTAAAGATGAAAGGGTGAACAATTTTACCTCTCTCGAAAGAGGCATTGCGCAGGCGCGGCGGTTTTGCACACACACTTGCTCTAGTGCCATCTTATTGAATTCGAACTGCAGAGGTTGGGGCAGCGGTAGAATATTACCTACACGTTGAATCAGGTATATTGCAAAAAACAATTCTTATTTCGAATGAGTGAACCATATTACCTTGAATCTACATATTCCCAATCTCATTAAACAGCATTTACTAGAATCATGTTTCACTGTACATCGTAAATCGTAATGCTGATTTCAGTTGTTTTTCCTCTACACTCATGCACTGTTTTCATGGTACGAGTAAATTATTTTAATTTCCGAAAAAAAAACAGAATAAATTGTAATAGTAGACTACTATTTGACTTACAGCGAGCATATACACATACGTACGGTGTGGATTGTATGTCTGGCGGAGATTAAATGGACTTCTCGCATGAATATTCCTACTTGATTTAAAATTCAAACCCCGACAAAAGAAACGAAAGCGAGTGATTCCGGTGAGTGTGTTTTTACTTCCAATCCATGATTCTACTGGGAATTGAGAGAAAAATATATATTTTCCTCCATTGCAATATTTTTTCAAACACTGAAAAAGCGAGCAAACAGAAACAATCGTTTTATTATTCGAATTTAAGTTTCTTCTCGACTTTGTTCGAATTTTACAGTATCCAATGTTACAGTCATATAATAAATTATTCTCCACAATTATTTATAAAAAAACATTTGGTTCCAATTTGAGGCAATTCGTCGAGTCCTCACTCGAACCAGTAATTAATTAATCAAACAAGAAGCGAATCGTTATCATAATCATGCGCGTCATCAGAGCCATTTATTTCGTATGTTGCGCACATGTTGATTGTATCGTCGACGCTTCATTTCATGAGTTAATGCACGCGTGCTGCATATATGTAGGTCGAGAGACGCACGCGTGTACTCCTGTAAACATAACAAAATCAACATATGCATATGGTATATGAAACCTGTAAAAATATATGTGACTTTAACGGAAACGTTTCATCAATATATCCTATATACCACTAGTTGATGCACCGCTGAATAATATATTCGTGTGCAGAAACGCACACCTGGTATATCATGGATATCTCTAAATGAACGATGCAGCTCAAACATACTCTACTCGTCATGAAATACAGTTTATCATTAGATTGTGCCTGATGCTTCAGGAAATAATGACCCTGTTATATACTATTGCAATCACTATGTGTGTGTTATGAGAAGTCTAGCGTCGTGGACTTGCGCTGATGTCCCGTTTATACAGCTCGAGCGCGCGACAGCCTTCGTTCTCTTATCATCACGATTACGCAACGTCCAGTCGTGTCGCGTACGTAAGTCGGTCGAGTCGATCCGGTAATCGAAGCAGGGAAACACGATCATCGTGCGTGGTGGTCGCGCACGGTGTTAGTTTATAATATACAAGAGCAGAAATAAAAAACATTGGTAAGAAGAAAAAAACAATGTGGTGATATAGTGAATACGGAAAAAAATATTCAACTCATCAATTGTTGAGAGGAAATTGAAACAATCGAAAGATTTTATGATGGACTGTTAACAAATTTGAAGTACACGTACCATATAGAACATCTCATCATCATAAATTGTAACACGTGCTCACACTCGTCAGAGTTTTCGATTCCTCATTTTTTGTCCACGCTGTTGGTCGTTTTTGGAATTTTATCCTGATATGCCATTTTGGTTCTTCTTTTTGATTGATCATCGAGCGCATAATTGTAATCGTATGACGGTGCGCGTATTCGGTTGAGCGTTGTCGTGTGACCGCGACGTAGGTTGATGAAGCGACGCGAGTACCCAGGCAACACATACGTCAGGGCGCGTGCGTAACGTTTGTGGGCAATAGGACGTAGAAGCAGCGACGGCGCAGCAAGAGCAACATCAACACCATAGAGCGGCGGGGACAACGACGACGACGACGACGTAGACGACGACGAAGCCAACGAGGGCCGAAGATCGCCGAGTGTAAAGGGAGCTACGTGGATACTCAGGCTGGTCTGGCCAGCACAGTGTTCCAAAAGTCGGCACCCCGCACGAATCACGGCGCCACACGCGTAGCTACTCCCGCCAGCCCTCATTGTTAAATTCACCTTATCCGAAGTATTCGTGAGATTGAATAAGTTACCGGGGAATAAGAGACAGCTGAAGAATACTTGAAAAAAAATAACAGAAATAACAATAAGAAAAGGAGAATATCAAGAGCTCATTGTGTGTGCATCATTAATTTACTAATCAAGCTTCAAAAATAATATTTCAATGGGGAGGGGCCAATGGTGTATCAGCGATATTTGTATGGTGGATTGACAATTTTTATTTGATATTTATTATTTTTTCTACTCCCAAATGGAGTATGAGTGAATGCAATTCGTATCTTATCGTCACAGGAACTACGTCGTTCAGTGTGTTTCTCGACGATACATATCTGACTGTGTAAAAAACAACAAAATATTTAAAAATGTATGTGACAACATCGCGGTGAAGCGATAGTAATTGTCGATACAAAATAATAATACTTGGATAGCAAAGTTTCGAAAAGTTCATATTGTAAGTGAGAATAAAGGAAAAACAAAAGAGAATAAAGAAGAATTGGAGCGTGTTGGAATAATTTTTCGGAAAAAAAATAATTTTTTTGGGTTATCTTGAAATATTTTTTTTTAGTTTCACCATTAATGTGAATTTACCTTCAGGGCTATCGATACATACTTGAGTTATCGTATTTATCTTCGTCATTATAAACGTGTGTCGCAAGTGCGTCGACGGAATCGCGAGTGACGTATATAGGAAAGTTGTGTGTCGGGGTCGACAGATCCTCTTCCGTGTGCGCGATTGATTCAACCGTTGGGTCAGTTGAACGTGTCGGGTGGGTTGGTGGTGGTGAAGAAGAGGGAGGTGGAGCAAATTGCAAACGGAAATCACTTGGCCCAGTGAGTACACAACGAGACACGACGTGTATGTCGTGTGTAAGCCAATCCATATTGCATTGTTATTGAGTGACACAGAAAGTCGGAGGCGTTTGTATCCCCTTTTCCCGCACCACCGACGAATAAGGATGCACCCTCGTGTCAGGGTCATTTGCTTCGAATTATCCCGAAGCACACCACATTTGGTGTAACATAATAGATATATTGTGGTGTATTTGATGACTGGGTGTGAAGATCAAGGTATTAGGTTGAAAAATTTTGGTGACGACGAAGGCAACGACGAATAGTGAAGAAGGAAAATTGGAAAGTAAAGTAAAGGATAAAAGGGAAAATTTGTTGGAACGACAACTTGTCTTCCGTGAAGCTTACTGTGCGTGTTTTGATGAGTGTGACGATCGATAAGAAGCTCCTGGTGCTCGAGTCGGGGAGGTTGACAACTCGGGGGTGAACGTTAACCAAAGAATCATTATTATACACTGACACCCACTGTGATCATTATTTTACTCATCTTGCTGAAAACGATATCGTGAATAAAACACGACAATACCAAATTAATATAATTTGGGTGTTTAATTAAATAATTGATACATAGTGTTTTGGTTGATTTAAGTATATGGGGGACTTTGGAGCCGCTAGCTTATTTTCTAGTACCCCGTCGAGTGGGTGTAGACAATCATCAACGGTGGTTCTGCTGAGTAATCCAGTGGGTGCGATGCAGGACGATTTGTTGATTGAAAAACAGAATAGCGCCAAAGCGGCGCCCCTTTCACCAAGCGGACTTGATCCACCAACCGGTCAAGACAAGTCCAAGGATACTTCCGAGGTTGAAAATATTGCAATTGCACCATCAACACCGTCTTCAATGGACAAGGACATAACAACGTGCGGTACAACCGCAAGTCTACAAGGTTATACGGATCCTGTTAGAGTACCGAGTTTATGGGCAAATGAAGATACAGGATTACATGCATTACCGGTTAACGGCTCAATTGCGACATTTCAAAATTTTCCAACTGGAGGACCAGCGTTATTTGCGAATTCGGGTGCGCGTCGTGCTATCACAGCTAGTCACAATTTTCCACAACATGGAAATGCAAGTTCAGTCAGTGGTAGACATGCTCAACTGCAAGTTGGTGGTCAACAACAGGCCCAACAACAAGCTCAACAAACCAGTCAACAACAACAAACATCACATCCAGGTGTTTATCTCCAGGGAAAAGGATATGCTGCGTGGTCAGGCGGTCCACAAGCTCCACAGCAATGGAGTGGTGGTGGTCCCCAAAATGCCACAAGTCCAGCATTATCACCATGGAGTCGGGGAAGATCAGTACCAAATTTACCACCACTTCATTCATCATTGCATGCTGCCGCAGCGGTTGCCGCAGCGGCGGGACTTCAAGGCCGTAAACCAAGTCCAACATTTCCAGGTCATCCTGGGCCTAATCCAGCACATCAGTCAAATATTAGCCCGGTTAAATTTCGTCGTAGTACATCGTATCCAGGGAAAGGAAATTTATATCCACCTCAGCCTGCACCTACCTTTGAAGTTACTGCGGCTGAAGAGAGAGATTTGCTCCAATTACCTTACCAACAAGTAAGATAAACATATTTACTAGTTGATGTGACACCGTTTTGTTTATTCGATTTTTATGAGTCATCATTCACGTGCCGTAACGACTTCATTTCAGTTGATAACATAAACATTCCGATTGCTTTATTCGATGTAGTTTAAGTAAAGAATTCTCAATTGAAATACAAACGGGTTTTTTTGGCGTTGGAGGAAATCGTAGTTGTAATTATTCGAATCCATCGCATTTACTAGAACTGTTTCTTCAAGACAAATTGCAATTGAATAAATATCTATCCATACTTGTCATTTATCATCTCTCATTGGGTCATTGACTAATTGGAGAGACAATGAAAATAATTGGATCATTTTTGTAGTGGAGGTCATTTTTAGTTCCATAATATCAATTATCTATTGTTTTCGAGTGTTTGGAAAAAATGACCTTTGCATAGAGACCTAGACAGAAAACTTGTATTAATCACCACAACAATTTATCCTAATGAAAACCCACAAGAACACACATGTTTCCTGATGCACACGCATTTGCGTGCATGCGTGTAGTTGGGTTATGCAACACGACTTTTGAGGTACGTATATTTAATTTTAGCGTGGCTGCTTGCCGACTGTGTTTCCATCCTGCCACACGCAACACTACTTAGTTGCAGTTGTTTCAAAGTCGTTGCACCATCCACCTAAATCGCTTGTATATTTTTATCATTCATAGGTTTTTATTTATAACTTTTTTTTATTCGAACTGTAACGGGGCTTGTAAGGAGTCTGGAGAATGTCTGGTCGTCGACCGTCGGTGAAAACTCGATGCTATAGAGCGTACTAGGAAATATTCAATACAATTTTCCAAGTGGAAAGACACACTTCTTGATATACTTTGTAGCTGATATTGAAGAAAAAGCAACTCAAAATAAAACAAACTTTCCACTCTTTCCTCATATTCATCTCGTTTGTCATCACGTATGTGCACTCATCGTCAAATTTTGACCCAATTCTCCCGTGTCGACTCTGGCTCGCTATATTCTCTCTCGTCCGAATCGGTGGTGTATGTCTAGCATAAGTTTAAGCTCAGCTATTTTAACCACGGAACGAAAATAAGTTCTGCATACCATTGAAGCGAAATGGCGAGTCTCGCCCGTTTGCTATCTATCGTATTGCATCGGCATTCAACATGTCTTTCTCCAATTTCATCGTTCATATTTCTTTGTTACTTGTGCGCCATCTCATTTCTATTTATTTTTATTTGTGAACATACATATGAGAATGTATGAAGTACGTTTGGATACGCAGTTATGCTCCGAGGGGATAGATCCAAGTAAATCAACGCGATTTAGAGTGCTGTTTTCTCGACAATACCTGAAAGAGCAATGAAAAAATTGAAATTGGTACTTGGACTGGTGTAGTAGTAGCTTATCGATATCGCTGAACAATTAGCCTGGCAAATAGCGCACCATTTCTTATCATGAATGCACACTCCTGCTTCTAATTAACCACCATTTTACTTCGTCGTATATGTATACCTGGTGCAAAACCGCAGCTACACGTGCTGTAGTGTATTCATTTCTTCACTTTATTTTACTATTCGTTTTTGTACAGTTTTGTTGGCCATCAAGTCGTAAATGTTTTTATAGGAAGATTATTTTTTTCGTTACGGAATGTTTATCAGGAGTCATTTTGTTAGTGGTCTTCTAGTTTTGAAGCTTGCACATATAACAATTATTTATCATTGTCCATTCAGAGATTGTGATAAGAATGTCATGACTATTGTGGAAACATTCTATCGAATAGGTTTTTAGGAGGATGAATAAAATTTAGATGTAAAAATGGATGATGGCTTGTGATAAATGTGCGTATCACTGTAAAAAATTTTAATGCCAGTATAAAACATGGCAAGAGCTGTAGTAAAAACGATCTTGAAAAAATAAACGTTATGTAGGGCTAAAACTATATTTTATCTTTGTAATTTAAGGAATTAATCGTGTTGAGGGGCTGTTCTCTTCTGGAGTTTCGGAACACTTCATTTCCATGATTCTTCAGTTTTACAGTGATGAATGATTCCCTTCTTTCGTTATTTTCTCGCATTCATCTAACCACGGGATTCTACAACTGTCGAAATGAAACCGCTATTCGGAACAGGAGAACTATTTCGAGGAGAATGGACCAGAGTTTCTCATGCATTGTTCCTATTCTTCCAATTTTCACCGAAAATTCTTTCGAGAAACAAAACGTCCTAATAAATTCTCCGGATCAAAAATTTTTATTCAAAATTTCCAAAACTCATGTTTCACACTCTCCAAGTAAACCTCCGCATCGTTTTGTTCGATAAATTATCAAAAAAGTGGATAGTGAAAGGAGAAATTTTTTCTTCATCAATCCATTGTAATAAAACCACAAAATTCTCGCACGGTGACTTTGGCTGAGCTTCTCCGCAGAATTTTTCAACTATTTCTACTTTCTACCATAAAAATAATGATTATAGAGTATACTATAGAGAACGGAAAAGACTCGGTGGTTTCTGATGGAGCAAAGTGTACCGTGATAAATTGAGGTAATGGCCGGGGTGGCAATTCACCTTGAGTCGATCAGTATATCGGTGTGTATGCGGCGGTATACCGTCAACGATGTTGGCAATCGCCAATGTGCAATATAATTCATAGACGTACATGTGCGATTGTGTATATGCGCATACAATTGTGTATAGCTTTTGAAGTATTGGTGCATGCGCGTTCTTCAAGTTGAAAACTGTGGTATAAATTAACGATAAGAAATTTTAACGAGGTTGAGACATAACATATCCTGCATATATTCTTCACTTTTCAACCAATGCATATGGATAAATCTTCGTTTACAATATTCATTGTCGATTTTTCAATTCTCTCATCTCCCATCTGAAGCCACGAACAATTCATAATAATTCTAGGTGAAAAAGCTTAGGCGTATCGATCCTTGAAGCTGGTCCAAGAATAGAATAGAACAAAAATAGGCCGACGCAGCAGTCTGGTGCATTCTGCACTGCGGCTGATGCCTCGTGTGTCCCTTATAAACTCCATTCATTGTTCCCTGCCATCATCATAACCATCAGAGTGATGAAATATTTTATTACATGTCGTTTCAGTAAAACAAATCTCGATGTCGTATAACGGGTCTCTGAGTTTTTCAAACACCGACATGTGTACACATCTCTGTTCTTCTTTTTATTATTAATTTTTTTTTCTCTCTTATTGTTATTACCGTGCGCACATTGACAAACATATCAAATTGTTTTCTCATGTCACTGAACTCACGATATGATCTCTATCTGTATTATCTCAGAATTTAGTTCAGGTGTATTAGAAAAAATAGTTTCAATTTTTATTTTCACTATTCTTTGATTTCTTTTCACATCTTATGCGTTTCATCTTAATATGTGTCCTTATCTTATCATTTCCATATAGATATAGAGATGAACACTTCAACACTTGCGTCTTCCGTATATTTTTGTCCAATTCAATTTCTTCATTGTTTCAAGTTTTTTTTTCATTTCCATTGGATTGTTTTTTCTCTGTCGTTTATTGTGATTCAAGATAACAGTTTGGATGAAAGTGGATAGTTTAGGAAAGTTTGTGGAATTGTTTATTTATTCAATCCGATGTTACACATTTTATAGTGTGATGAATAGAAGAAGAAAAAAATGCAATAAATATACAAATTGCGTTTTTTTCGTGTTCCCATATTCCATGGGGACATTATCCATCGCCGAATACATTCATAAGCAAGTGCTGTACTTTGAGATCGAGCCATGTACATAGCAGTGAATGATAACGCTACCAAATGGGTTCGACACTTGGCTTCAATATGTTTCAATTTCAGCATGAATTTGAAATTTGGGGAGATTTCATATCGGCTTTCTTCACGCGTCAATTTATGTCTCAATGTAGGTAGCAATGTGGATGATTTTTTCGTCAATTTTCCTTCTGCTTTGTTGCATTGTCCATTGTGATTAATTCGTAGATGGTGAAAGGTCTGTATGTGAATTAATGTTCAGATGTTGTTGTATTGAAAACCGATGATAAAGAAGGATGTCAAGTGTCAATTTGTGGTATGTAAAATAATTTGATATTACAAAATCACTGCGGCTGCCCTACAAAGTGGTGGTGGTTCAAAATTGATGTTGGTATATTTGACATTCTATCACGAATGTGTATAATTCAATAGAGTTCAATTAATTTATTGTATTTATTAAAAATAAATGGAATTAATCGGGGAAAGTTTTCGCTCTGACTTTCCGATCGCTTAATGCGACATTGCGATGGAAAATTAATCAATTTACTTATTGGAATTTTATGTGAAAATTCTTCCATGTTCTATATAGGATAATCTTGTGATAAATAAAATTCTCTGATACGCTTGTTCTCTTGAGTATTATACATCTGCACTTTAAAGGCCAAGTCAGACAGAAGCATTGCTCATAACGAAATTCGACTGTTCTTTTGATGCAAGGACAAACGCCTGTCATACAGTTGATATATTGCATGGGAAATAAATGTTCACTTGGGATGGTATGTCGAAAATATGCTTTGAGTAAGTTCTCTTAAGTGCAAGAGTGTACACCTGTTTGGTGTGAGCAATTTCAAGAAAGATCCTTTTATTGGAAAAATTGCAATCTTCAATCTGAAGTTACTGGCGTGTTTCGAATTACTTGCAAACTTTAGTGAAGTTTAATATGATTGCCTAAATAAAAATATCACATTAATGAAATTCTTCGTCAACTTTATGATGAATATTATCACTTTTCCTCAGAATTTTATTCATGGATGGATGAAAATCCCCATTTTTGATAGTGAAAACAATTACGGTTATCAAATTTGTCAATTGCGTTGAAATGGCAGGAAACTGTTTAAAAGAAAAAGAAAATCAGTAAAAAATCATATTCGAACAGGGAAATTACTCGAGAAGTAACAATTTTACAGTTGAGCAAAGTGTATAATCATCTCCATGATACAATAAATTCCATTCGCCAGAAAAACTCTTTGACATTCGACATAAATTCACACTTATGTATGTCATCCAACCCACCCAATCACAAAACAGTATCTCACGACTTTTCATAAATTTTCGGATGATAAAACACGTAGAGGTTCATCTCCATTACCTCATTCAAATTCACGATGGCTTCATACATCATATTCTTCCTCAAAACTATATAATGAAAAGTGAACTAAACAACAAATATGAAATGTCACATCAGGAAATCGTTTTTCATACTTTCCATTGTATTTTAGATGAAACAATTCATATCTGTCTCAATCGCTTTATAATGCGCAAATTTCTATTGGAGTCTGTCATCAATTGTTCTTCGAATCATTGTTAGCTGTTTTCTATGTGTTTTGTATTCCGTATGTCTATATATGAATAATGTCGGACTTGTCGCACGTCGACCGTAGGCTGTGTGCATTTATCCATACATGTATACACATGTATACTTTATTCACCTTTTCATTTTTACAGTGTCTCAAGTATCTCTCCAACGGAATTCTTTCATTTAACTTGAGCTTCGTATCTTTTTTTTTTCTCTTCTTTCCGTTTCAATTCTTTTGTGATGTGTATGTGTGTATGCTTTTTCTTTGCCTTCATATTCTTTTTGTTTTATTTATTGAAGAGAAATTGCTACCGGCAATGTGAAAACCAGAGAAAAATATCAACCGCGGCACGGAAAATGGCAAGGAGAGAGTTTATTACATGTACAAAATCCAGTTGAGAATTTTTTCTCCATCTTCATCTTCTTTATTTTTAGTTTCACTGCTTCCTTTTTCTCTTCATCATATAAATCTACACAAGATACTAACGTTAATATAACGACGTATATCTTTTTTCAGCTACTCTCAAACTCGTATTTTACACTGAAAAATGTCGCGTTCACTAACAGAGATAAACGAATCATTCCCTTGTATAGTATAAAATCGAGAGAAGTGTGAGTAATGAAGCTTCCTCAGAGATATACTTTGTCATTGGGTTCGAATTACGTTTCACAATGTTTCGAGACTCGACTGTGTAGTGAGTTTCTATGAGATAGATTTGCATTGTAAATGTCCGGCTTTATACAGAATTCCTCTTTTAAATATATTTATATGTATGTGAAAAGGAGTACATGTACATATATATTTGGACATATATGGAGAAGAGTGACAAGAAAGATGCGAATCCAGTTGTTCACAAATTCTCACATTGTGGGAAGAGTTTATTAAGGTGAAATGAATATAGGGTTGAATTGAGCAAAACGGTGAATTCCCGTGAGATATTTCAAGGCTCACAACTCATCTCATGTATTTTTTAGTTCGTAGTAAGGCCAAAATGAAATGTACGTGAATTATATGCAGGAACTACGATCATAAAGATGAAGAATCCAAAAATGTTGAGAAAAAATGTAGGGTAAGCCCTTTTAAGAAAATTGAGAAACCCAGTTTTTATCGTAGCAAATTGTTTTATCATTCATTCTATTTGATTGGTTGGAGGAGAAGTACTGTATAACTACAGCGCACAAGAGTACTCTTGACTTAAATATAATTTTTTTCTACTTGACCTGAGGGAATATTCTTCATTTTCAATTCGGAGTTATTGCGACGTTTCAAACGTCGTTTACTGTAGAGATGTAAAAGAATGAATTGCGATGTAGTGGTTTAACATGTTGAATGTCAAATGATCAAAATGTTTCCTCTGTTTCTATATCGATGTTTCGACGATTTTTCTGATAGGAAGATATTAGGGGGATCGGATAGATTCAAGTGTAAGGATGAATTTGATGCGAAATAAGTATGGTGAATTCAGGATAAATCAATAAATCGTAATTATTGCAGTCGATAGCATTTCAACTTGGCAAATAATCCGTTTCTTAATCAACTTTGATGAATTCATGGGTTATTTTATTACATTTGAAGTTAATCCTGTGCGCATATCGGAGTAAAGTAAAATTTATTAACTATCTCACATGATAGATCAAACATGCGAATGGTAATTGTAAATAAATATTCATTCGCATAAATTGGGAAGTATGGTTCGTTCTGGGAAGAACCTTCTATCTTCTGAACTCTAAATAAACATTTTTCCCTGAGCGTAGTGTTCTTTGATATATACACTCATGTCAAATGCTGTTACGATCACGAATCACATCTCATATTGTCAATATATGAAAAGCTGCTGAAAAGAACAACTCGATGTGTATCATAATTCAATATTTTCATGTTTCTTTGCTTCCGTCAGAATTTATTTATGATCATGCTTTGATGCATTTTCAATAACACATGTTACGAATCTTGCAATCAACGGTTTTATCGAAATAGTTTTGGATAAAAACATGTTGGTGGAGATGTGAATGTCCAATGTGGTTATATTTCATTAACAGTAACCCGATGTCCTACTAAATTACGCGTTGTGATAAAAAGTAACCGGATTACATGGTCGGCATGGCTATGGACACTATCAGACACGCCCAGCGTGTTTGTGTCGCCTCTCGTTGGAATCCCAATGCACCCGAGAGAATATTATGTTTCGAGATATATACACATATATTCATGTATTGAGTACACGTTTCTGCTGCATAACATATACATCGGATGATTTACACAGGTCTATTTGAAAATTAACAGATATGGTGGAAATGTAGAAGCCTAGCTTAACGATAAAAATTTCGTACTTTTTTCAATTCGGAATTCTTCTATGTTCACTTCAGATTATTTATGATGGAGTTTGTAAAAATAATTTTTGGCTTTCATTATATTTATGAAATTCTATTCCAAAAGTGACGTTTTCCTCGTTGGAAAATGACAAGAAATTGATTGCTGACTGAAATTTATTCCTGCACTTGGAATGAGGAGTGAATATTGAATATTTTAGAAATTTTTTAGGTCAATTTCGTCAGGTTTGATGTATGAACAATGGAAATAATTTTGTTATTGATAAATAGCTGTTTTCAATTATGAAAATAATTTATAGATATTTTGGGTCTAAAATATTTGCGCTGTATTCACTCGATGTAGATTGTATGCGACCAATCAAAATTAATAATTGAGAAATTATTATAATTTATTATTCCTCATAAAATTTACTAAATGATTGCAATAGTTGGCAATCAACTTCTATAATATCTTACATGATAATTTCTCATTTGAATTTCATATCCTTCGTAGTATTCTTGCAATTCTACCGATGTCGTCAGAAAAGTCATTTCGACACACTAAAACTTCTCTTAATCTCCTATTTTGCATTTTCGTTATTATTCATCATTTCAATTTGTCTTAGCAATAAAATTTTCATTCTTCAACTTTTTTTTCAATTTATATTCAAACATCAACGTAATATTCTACAGTATAATAAGACTCAACCAAATATACTCATCAAAGTTTCCACATTGCAATTTGAATTTATATCAATTGATTAATAGAATTAGAACATGATGAATTGCAGAGTACAAATTTTTCAAATAGAACGAAGAGTGCGGAAAATATACTTTATGCTCATAATGTTGGATATTTCATCACATTTATAAAATTATTCTTGTGTGTGTTTTACTATTCAACATTCATACGAGCCTGATATTGATTAGTATGATATTATTATTCGGTATGGGCTTAACGCAAGTTGTACTTCAAAATTAGGCTAACGACGTTGGCAAGCCGTACCAATTTTGTCCCTTGCGTTTCGAAATCCGCCAATCGATATAGTCCAAATTGATAATTCATATTGCACGATCATCCCAATGTAGAATTGGGTTATACAATTTTACAAAAATCCTCTATATCACTCAGAGTAATTGATTGCAGCATATAAAAAAATAAAAATTGAAATGTTGAGAGAGTTGAGTTGTCTTCATGAATTTATCACCAACCATCAAATCTACCCATATTCAATTCACTTCATTGCGGAAATTCGTCCTCTGTCAAATCATGTGCAGATATTCGTACTGAATCCGGAACTGATCGAATATACGCCGAGTAATTTCATCGTCATTAACCGGCGTGTTTTTTCAATGACTCACTATTGTGTGGTTATGTATGAAGGGAGGTAGAATGAAAAAAAAAAACAAAGTGGACATAAGTAGAATAGACATAGTAAGAGAGATAGAGAGCCACAGATAGAGACTGAAGTAACAAGACACTTAATGCGGCTCGATCTGAATTTAGAGAGACGATCGCGAATGCCCAACATATATTATTGGTGAAGATTTACTAACACACTCTACGTCAAATATCTGTTCTTAGTCAGTAGCTCTCACTTATAAGAACTCATTGACCGCCAACGAGATGTATCTTCGAGATTTATCATTAATAATAAATCACTAAATGTCTACTTTATTATTCATACCTCACCAATTTTTATCACTATGATGATAATAAAGGGAAATATGTCAAAGATATATTTTTCTTTCCATTCTAGGAGCATTCTTACGTAATAAGTTTTATGAGATCGTAATTCTTTAGAGAAAAATATAAAAGACCGATTTTTCTCAGCTTTTTTTTTCATCCATACATTTAAAAGGAAACCCATCATGTGCATCTTTTTTTTTATTTATACATCTGAATTTCATATCAATTCAATCGAATTGTTGAGAATATTCTTCAATTCAGAGAATTCCTAGAATTGCATCATGCACGATGGAAATGATTTATAAAGGAGAATGAATTTCCCATGGTTTTGAATGAATTTCAACTGATGTACAAATTCGTTCGAGTGATGCACATGATCGAAGTGAATTTTAATCGATGAGGGGGTGGATGAGAGCAAGATCAATTCTATATCAGTACACTCGACCCGGGTGACAAATTTGGCTTGGGATCTGAAGAAGAGGGGAAGAAGGAGACAACTTCGTATACTGTATTGGCGTGACCCAGTGACGTTGTGGAAATATAGGTCAACCCCACGTTCAAAGCTATAGCGTTACCATATATATATATATATATAGATATCTCGAGCATGACCCACCCTTTTAGCTGTATGAATTTTTTTTTGCATACTCTACGTTAATTATTCAGCTATTTCTGTATCACCTTTGTTTGTCGTACGTGTCATTCGATAATTGTCATGTCTTACCCATTACGACGTGCTGTTGACACAAAAGGACAAGGCTTTTGATTTAGTTTTTTATTCCTCATATTCATGCAACCACCTCTCGTCACCTATTCACTGTAAATATATTCACAATTTCGTTATAAATAGCTGACTCGAAAATTCATTTCTTCATTATGCACATTACCACTCTACACCACAAAATTAGTAGGAATTTAATGAATAACAGTAGAGTTAGACATCGTGTGCATATCCAGTGTCCTTTTGAATTACATTCATTGAAATGAAAAAAATGCTGTCGTAGCATTTCATTGATTGAATTGATAAATTTTCTTTATTTAATTTCTTATAATGACTTCCATTTTCACCCATGAGATATTTTCGTCTTGTTTCATATCGATTTGTCGACTGTGATAATCATCGACCATCATTAAATATCAAGAAAATTATGATAAAATACAATTTTCATGATACTTATTTAGCAGCTGAATATTCTCATGTGTCTTCTATAGTTTGGCTGCATAATAATTCAACTTCTAACATTTTTATTGTTACTCTAAACATTATTTATCCGCTAAATTTTTCAGTGCATTAATTCTTGAATTACACATACACTTATACATATACATTTATTTCACTTTGTTCAATTATTCTTTTCAAGATTAACACAACTCAAATGTAAAGCCATTCATGTACAAGAATATGAAAATATCA